>ML336900.1:22368-41119 GCA_005239505.1 Nicotiana paniculata | reverse complement strand
TACCTGCAGTGATGTTCTATTTTTTCTTTATCATATTTATATTTAAGAACTCCTCCGTAGCTAATCTAAAAAGCTAACAACATTTACTGTACCCCAAAGATTTTACGAATGGAATGTATTACCCTTTGGATATAAAAATGCACCAGGCAGATATCAACACTTTATGGATAACTAGGGAAGAACAAGAATTGGTTGACAATAGAAGGAAATAGTAGAATATTAAAGGAAAAGTAACAAAAAAACTCAAACCGCTTCATCTCTAAAGAGATCTGAACGGATTTAACCAGAAATAGTTAAACATAAGCAGAGGTGAGAAAAATCTGGTTTGAACCAAAGATTTGAAGCCATAAACACGAAGAAATTAGTACTCACAGGCATAGGAGTCAACAGAGACGGATTCATCGAGAAAACGAGGGATTTGAACCAAGTCTGGTTCGTGCTTCTTGAGATTAACCTCAAGCAGCATGAAAATCGAAACATCAGTAGAGATAGGAGGCCGGATAAGTCCTGAGATTGAAGAAAGAACCTATGAATCAAAGAGGTTTTGGTGACGGCAGGCTAAGGTTAGGAGGAGGGTGAGAGAGAAGAGAGGAGGGAAGGGATTCAGAGGTGGCGGGTTTTGGAAAATGAGTAGGGTTTGGGGTCGTTTGTTAATTAAAAAAGGAAAGGTTGTCATGGACCGTTGATCTTCTGAGATCAACGATCAGGATTAAATCTAGGGTTGGGGCGGGTTATTAGATCAGGGTTGTTGGGTTTGGGTTATGGGTATTGGGTTAGGGGTATTGGGTTAGGTTAACTATTGGGCTGGGTCCGAAAATTAAAAGAAAAGAGGCTATATGTTAAATACTCAATTAATCTGATAAAGCAATTTATAAAATAGTTAATAAATAATAAAAAATGCTATTTATGCATGAAAATAATTTAAAGTAATTACTTAATATTATAAAAATATAAAAGGTCATTTTTGTGTAAAATCAAGTAATTAATCACACATGGGCTATTATTGCAAAGTTATTGCAATTATAACCTACAAATGTAAACATAATTATGCATAAAATAATTAAAGCTTAATATAAATATAAATGATAAAAATTAGGCAATAAAATTATTATAAATCATTTGTGATGTAATTAAATTATTTGGATAATAAAATGATGGAATAAATTAATTAAAATCCATTAAAATTTCAGAAAATTATGGAAAAATACTATTGATGTCCATGCATTATTTTGAAAAATATATATGCATTTTGAAAATAATATAGGAAAAAAACGGGTATCAACAGTGTGTTTGGTAAACAGACAAGGGTAAAGTTCAGCAAGAAGGCCGAGCACAAGACCAGAGAGAAGTTAGATTATATACACTCTGACTTGTGGGGTCCAAACAGAGTTCCCTTCAAGAGTGGTGCGAGGTATTTTATGACTTTGATTGATGATTACTCAAGGATGGTGTGGGTGTATTTTCTGAAAACAAGGATGAGGCATTTCTGACATTTGTTAAATGGAAGACGATGGTTGAGAGGCAGACGGAAAGAAAAGTTAAGTGTCTTCGAACTGACAATGGATTGGAATTTTGCAATTCTGAGTTCGATAATTTTTGCAGCAGAGAGGGCATAGTGAGACACCGCACTTGTGTTGGAACATCACAACAAAATGGTGTTGCAGAACGTATGAACAGAACGCTTTGTGATAGGGCACGAATCATGCTTTAACACTCATGCGTTAGCAAAGATTTTGGGCTGAAGCAATCAATACAGCTTGTTATTTGGTCAACAGATCTCCATCCACAACTATTGAGTTCAAAACTCCTTTTGAGGTATGGTCTGGTTTGCCTGCTGATTATTCAAATTTAAGGATATTTGGTTGTCCTGCTTATGCTCATGTGAAGGATGGAAAACTTGAGTCGAAGGCAAAGAAGTGCATATTTCTAGGGTATGCAATTGGAATGAAAGGTTATAGGTTGTGGTGCACAGATTAAAGACTCCAGGGCTAATTATTAGTAGGGATGTAACATTCAATGAATCTGCCTCACTAGACAGTCAGAGGGAGAAGGCAATAGCAGAAACAGATCGTGATGTCAGTAATCGCATAGATCTAGAAATTGAATCTCCACTAGATCAGCCTAGTAGTTCTAAAGTAGAGGAAGTGGAGGAGGTGCAAAATATTGATCAAGATTATAATGTTGATGCACTTGCACAACAACAACTATATAGCATTGCAACAAGCAAAGAGAAGAGAGTGATCAACGACGCAAAGGTTTGCAAACATAGTTGATGGGAATCTTCTTGGATATACGAATCTAGTGGGATTTGCTTTGGCAGTTGCAGATACCGTTGATGCATTTAAGTTTTATAGCTACTCAGAAGCTATTCAGAGTACAGAACCAAATAGACGGATTGGTGCTATGACTAAAGAGATTGATAGCCTGTTTGGCCAAGCTTCTCAAGACACCAAAAGTGCTTTTTTTTCATAAAATTTTCTCCTAACTTGAGGTGTTTGGCCAAGCTTTNGGGGGGGGGGGGGGAAGTGCTTTTGGGAAGAAGCAGAAGCAATTTTTGAGAAGCAGAAAAAGTAGCTTCTTCCCAAAAGCAGAAGCAGAAGCAGTTTTGACTTTTCTTCTTACCAAGAGTACCCTTGACAAAATATAGTATATACCAAAATAACTGTTAAACGTAATACCTAGGATATTAGCGTATAAATATTTCTTATTATTTGTAGGATAACTTTCTAATATATAGTGACTTTAGGAGTGAATATTTTTATATTTTGTTGAATGATTTTTAATATATTTAACTTATATTAAATGAATTAAGTATTTTTAAATTTTATCTTCATAGTATACTTAAATAAAATGAAAAGATTTAATTATTGCATTAACAAATTTTTGAGATTATTTATTTGCTTATAATATTAATTATTAAGTAAATCTATTAATGTCCTTATTCGTAATTTGATACTTAAAAGTACTTTCTGAAAAACTTGGTCAAACACAAATTATTGCTCAAAAGTGCTTTTAAGAGTGATTAGCCAAACACAAACTGTTTCTTTCCAAAAGTACTTTTTTCAAAAGCACTTCTCAAAATAAGTTGATTTCTCCAGCTTGGCCAAACAGGCTATGAGTTTCTTAACATGTGCAAGTGTTGCCTAGACTTGGTTAATTTGTGCGGCAATGAATAGAGCTCTTGCGAGGGCTGAGGGCAAGGTAGAGAGACATTGTCCCTATTGATGAAGAGAATTCAAGCCAAGGAGAAGATTTGTTATTTTATGGCTTGAATTATTTCCTTGTCTGTCTTCAGTTGTTATGATGATCTTCATTAATTCGTCTAAGCACCATGTTGAATCAGCATAATTTTTGGAAAAGATGATCAAAGCTATCCTTGACTCTTCAATTGCTCTTATAAGATCAGGTGGAATGGACTTTGCCTCTTTCCAGTTTCTCATCGTCTTTGAAGGTATGAATACCCTTTTGCTGCAGGGCAACAAAGAGATGTTCAACAAATGTCTTACGTACATCTTCACCCCTAAAACTTAAGAAAACATCAAAACTCCACCGAAAAGTCTGAGCAGAGGAAGAAGAAGAGCTGTTATGCATCATTATTTTGTTCCTGTACTTGGAAAGTAAATGACCAAATACTTGTTTGTCACAATGCTACTTATTACTTAGCACTCTGATTAACTAATTAGCAGCAACTTGTATTTATGAAGAGGTGTCTTCACTCTTCACTATTATAATTAAGAACGATAAAACGTGTGAAAGATCAATATCCTAATCGAAACCAGTGCCAAGTATTATATATCATCATTTTCCAGGAAAGTGTATTGAGGAAAAAACTGAAAAAGTCCGTCAACTCAACCAGCTACAAATGAACTTTCAAAGAAAGCAGCGTGTGTAAGAATCTTCTACTAACCTTCTGTAGTGATTGAATATATTAACTCTATATTTTGGGGATACTTACTCTCTAATATTCTAAGCTTCTATGCACTGATACGGGTTTGCGATAATATTTAATACTAGTATGATATCATTTAATAGACCCTTGTGGTCCGACTCTTCTCGAACCCCGCGCATAATAGGAGTTTAATGCACCGAACTGTCATAATATGATATCATTGAAGGAAGCAATATTGCAGTATTGTTTAATATGACTTCGTTGACGTCGACAGTTTTCAGTTTGACTATCTCTTTTTTATTCACAATAAGATCTCCCCTTACGAAACGAAATAAGTGCGTCATTGACGACGTAGATAAATGAATAAATATCTTATCTATAGAAATATGACACGGCGGAAATGTTTAAAAAGAACACAATTTTTCTAATGCAGTAAAAATAAAAGAACATAAATTTCAGTCTCAGGATGGAGAAACAACACAACTATGTGAGAAAGACAGTAGTGCTTGCAACAAAATTTCTTATAAATCCTGTAGGGAGCCTTATGTCTTCAGCCTGATACTAGCTGGATCTGCTGACTTGAAAACAGAGATTTGTTCCCATTTGGGCCCGAATGATATATTGTCCATGTTCCAGTTGGCGTCTAGGCCTGCGAGGGGGTGTTCGAGTCCCACATTGGTTGGGAGAATGGACTGATGGCATCCTTATATGGACTTGGGCAATCGTCCCCTCATGGCTAGCTTTGATACATCCCGTCTCGGGGGGTCTAAAGCCTTTGCTTTAGTTGTTTTGGCCTTGAGCCGCCAATGGAGCAAATTTGGCCTTTTACCTTTAAGAAAATCAAGCAAACCAAGTACTTGGACTGGTACTGGGGGTTGATGGATGATACATTGAAAGTTCAGGAAATAGGTGTTATTGAGACACTTATTGCATGGGAAAATCTGGACAATACAAGGTATATGTTGTGGAGAAATTGTCATCAAACACTTGAACTGATCAGAGTAAGTTCCGTAATCCTGCTACTATTCAGGATCATTGATATCATTCTGGTACACAAGACGTACCCCTAAACCTTTGATCAGCGTAAGCTTACAAAAACGACAGGTACCAATACCAAACTCAAACTGAATCCAGTCCTTAGGACTCAAAAGCATATCCTCGAGTACCTTTGACAAAACCGAATTAAGTGAAACATAGCCTAGAAAAGTGTTGCCTAAATCCAAAGGTTCTTCACTTCCTATCATGCCAAAACAACTCCTAAATCGGCTCCACGAACCATCATGTCTCTTGAAACTACAGCACATGGCAAGTCCTTGGAACGTTTTTAGGTAATTAACAGTATCTATAATAGTAGGAGTAGTTATCCTATCAAAAACAGCACAAATAGCAAACCCCATGAATGTGGTTGTGCACCAATTTTTGGGCAGGTCCACTGAGATTGAATTAGTCCCCCAGTTCTTGTACGTAAACCACTCGGGAATCTCCACACCCGGGATGTAAATACTAAATCTATCATTCGACATGGATAGTCCCTGCATCCATGAGCCATGATAGGAATGTTAGTTGCCAAGATTTATTTTTCTCAAATATTTTTGTGGTTTGGAAGTATAAATAGTTACTTACCTCGAGCATGTGGTTCAACAATGAAACAAGCATGGAGGAATGACTTTTATTTTCTAGAAGTCGATGACATTTTGTGAGTGAAAGTCTATGCAGCATTGGATACTTAGTTAATTGATCAATGCTTTTCAAAGATGTGCATTCATCAGCATATAGCTCTTTTATACTTGGAGTGAGTTGTGGAAAACTCTCGAGTCTCCTACAACCAGTCAATGCTAGGACTTTAAGTCGAGTGAGACGACTGATGCTTGCAGCTGGAATACTGGAGAATGTGTTGCCATCGAGATTCAATTCCTCCAAACACGGTAAAAACCCAAGATTACATAAAATGGCTCCGTTTGAAATATTGCAGTCACTAAGATCCAGCTTCGACAATGAACAAAGGCCCGATAAATTATGAAAATTTAGACCCATAGAATTATTGCCTTCTCTTCGAAGCCAAGGAAAGAAGATTGAGCGCCTTACTTGTAAACCCAAGTAATTAGATCCACGGAGAGATAGGTGCTTAAGGTTCTTTAGAAGAGAAATGGACGATGGAATTGTTCGGATGGCTGTGTCAGTGCAGTGGAGTTGCTCTAAACCAACTAAGAGTCCCAAGTCATCTGGTAAACTTTTAAGTGTTAAGCATCCGGAAACATCAAGTGTTTTCAGACTTGGAAGACTCACAAGATGCTCGCGGTTTATCACACCAACTCCTGGCTCTTTTATTTCTGGGAATGATTTTAGATTTGAGCAGCCTGAAAGAATGAGAACCTCAAGCTTTTCCAATCGAATTCTCTTTGGTAGGGTCTTTAAATTTCTGCAGTTCTTCAGATTCAGCAATACTAGCTGTCCAAGATCGCTAACAGAAAAATTGATTTCTACCAAGCTTGTGCACTCTTCAAGAACCAGCCTTTTAAGATTAGGGGTACCCGAAAAATCTGGTGTCTTTCTTAGCTTCTGTGAATGGCTAAGGTTTATGTACTTCAATTTTGCTAGAAGCTTGAGGCTTTTCCAAAGTTGTATGATGCGGCTATTTTTCAATTTCAAAGCAACAAGTTGTTCTCCCTGAAAGCTAATTGGAAGATTCTTTGAAGGATATCCGTGCCAATCAAGCCACCTCAACTCATCAGGAAGAAAATCAGGATCCAGGCAAACATTCCTGAATTTGAGAAACCTTAGTCCGGTCATCTGCTTGAAGGATGTCTCACTAACATTCACTTGTTCTTCATTAGTCAAGTGCAACGATATGCCCTCGATTTTTCCAGTAGCCTAAACAAGAATATTAAAGGCGGATGAAAAAAGGAAACGAATACAAGAATATTAAAGGCGGATGAAAAAAGGAAAAGTATACAAGAAATCATATGTTTGAAAATACTTACCGATTTACTTTTAAGTAGGGGAAAAATATCTTCACTCATCCACAGCCTACTATATCTATATGAAGCTCTTTGGCGAACAATGTGCCAGCCCATTTCTTGTATCAATTGGTGCATAAAAATGCGACCTTTCGAAATAGTAATCAAAGATTTCTCCATGAGAACTTTTATGCCGATGACAGGGCTAAAATCAAAACTTTCGAGTATTCTGATCACTGAATCTTTCTTCTTCCCTGAAAAGAAGCACGCAATGTCTAAGAATATGTTTTGTTCAATATCGAGGAGCTCGGTGAAACTTGGTAAGAGTTTCTCCAAAATTTCATGTTTTTTGATATGTTCCAATCGTTCCACTTCACTTTTCCATTCAGCCAAATCTCTTCCATACAAGAAATTACCCAAGACTTTCAGAGCCAAGGGGAGTCCAGCTGTATGCTTTATCACTCGAGCTGATGGATCCTCAAATTCCTTGGTAGGATGGTTCTTCTTGAAAGCATACTGTTTAAAGAGTTGTAAACTTTCATATTCACTTAATGTTCTCATTTCATATATCTTTTCCACATCATGTTTAACAAGCAACCTTATGTCTTTAGTTGTTATGATGATTCTACTTCCTGGACCAAACCATTCACGCTTCTCAGCTAAAGCATTTAATTGAGCTATGTGATCAACATCGTCAAGAACAATAAGAACCTTTTTGTACTGTAATCTTTTTTGTAGCATTTCAACTCCATCAAATAAATTGTTGATCCTTAGGTCATTCATGACAAGGATCTCGGAGAGAAGTATCTCTTGCAAACGCACTAGGCCTTGTCTTGCTGAACAGGCTCTGACTTCATGAAGGAAACATTTACCCTCAAATTGGCTCGAAATATTATCATAAATAGCTCTTGCTAGAGTTGTCTTCCCTATTCCGCTCATACCCCATATTCCAACAAAGTGAACTCCATCAGGCGCATAGTCTAGCATTTTGTATACTTCGTGCATCTGTAACTCCATTCCAACAAGATTTTCAGTATTGCTTGCATTTGTCTGTCCACCTAATTGAGCAATTATATCTCCCACTATCATCTTTATGACTCTAGCTTCATCCCTGAATACCACAAAGAATTAATGCCTCAAAGTTTTGCTTTTTAGCACGGTAAAAACTTCATGTACCAAAGCTACCTCTGTATTTGCAACATAGTGTTTAGAAACACTTTTACTAATATTACTAGAACCTGTCCTTTTTACTGTCAATTTATGTGACATTTTTCGCTTTTCAAAATTTAAACTACGTGATTTTCACCGTGAATATGGAAATACAATTTTTAGGCTTTTTGAAATAAAATTTACATATTTGAAAACTACAATAAGAAACAATTTGGAATATTCAAAAGGAATTTGAAAAAATCGCAGTATGACCTTCTAATTCCTCGGAAGCTGTTAAGACACTGATGCTAATTTTGTGTTTAGCTAAGTTTGGGGTTTAAGGTTTAGGAGTTAGGATTCCCCGGACACTGTTAAGACACTTTTGTAACAAATGAATCAAGAGCGGAAGTATGTTATAAACGAGGATAGAGCACAGCAATTCCCCTCAATTAGACACAAAACAAGTAGGTACAGGTTGAAATTCAAGTTGGAGGTGTATATCCACCCAAATTCTCCATAAATTTATGATATGTGGGTTTTTGTCATTTTAACATAAGTCTTCAAAGTCAAACAATACAAACATTTTTGTAGGAGAAAAGTATATCTTATATTATGAACCATTTATATGTTTAGAGTAAACTAATTACCCATTGGCAGTATTTGGCAAATCCCAGCCAATCAAATTAGCAGCTTCCTCCAGTGCTGCCCTCCATTTTTGCACCTTGTCATCCTCGAAACAGGCTTCATGATTTCTAAATGCTTCTCCATAGCTGGTTTCTTGTTTCCTCACTGTTCTTGTACTTACATCATAGAATATTGGAAACACAATTTGTCCTTTTAAATTTTTGCATTCCATGACCTTCATTAATTCATCTAAACACCATGTTGAATTAGCATAGTTTTTGGAAAAGATTATCAAAGCTATACGCGACTTTTCGATTGCTCTCATTAGATCAGGTGAAATGGAGTTGCCTCTCTCTAGTTTCTCGTCATCTTTGAATGTGTTGATCCCCTTTTGATCCAAAGCAACAAAGAGATGGCTGACAAATGTTTTACGTACATCTTCACCTCTAAAACTTAAGAAAACATCAAAACTCTTCTGCATCATTTTGGATATCACAATGTTTCTTTAGTTACTACTCCCTTAGATCTCTGATAAATATACCTAATTAGCGACTACTTGTATTTATAATCATATATTAATATTTGACTTTTATCCTTACTTTCTCGAGCAGGCGAAAAGGCAACATATGAAAGTTGGCTGAGATTTACGTTAATTTAATAATTGTTACTATAACGTTATAACGCGACGATAGCTCTTCAGCGGGTGAAGCAGCAGGTTTATGAAGAGGTCATGACTTCATTATTATAATTATATTACTTCTATTATCGTATACATTAAGGTGCGGATGTCGTAACTTGAATATTCATTTAGACACCAAGTATTGACTTTGATTTACTTTACAATATAATCCCTATACAGTCCCACCCTTTCTTTGTTTGTAAGTCTATCTACTTAAAAACAAATTATGGCCATAAGAAAACCAAAGTGAGCCCTTTTAGTGAGATTTGGTGGAGGCGGGATGCTTGATGTTTGACTAAAAATTCATGTTTTCATATGTATTTTGCCTTGCTTTATATCTCGATCTTATTATTATTTGTGAGAATATTTGTGACTCGAACTTAATAATATTGTTTATATGTGTAGGAGTTAATTGGAGGTGATTTGGAAAGTTTGCATACAAATTGACGTCAAAAGGGAAGAATTTAGAGGAAGTGTAGGTTTGGTGCTCGGGTCGGTGATAGGCACCAACCATAATGCCGAAAACCAAAAAGTTTGTTGTCCAGGTTGGCGCCAGGCGCTAAGCGTGACGCCAAAGGGCGGATTTTTTCCTAACTCGACTGGGACTTGGGGATTTCAACCCTAAACGTCCCCAACATGTATAAAAGGGGTTCTAAACCTATTTTTGAGGGTTGGACATTATTTGGAGGCAAGAACATCACGTGGAATAACTTTTGGAGGAGAAAATCATCGAGTTTTTCATTTCTTCATCTTTTCTTTTTGTTTATGCAAAATATTTGGATAATTGTTACTACAAACATGAGTGGCTAAGCACTCTAGTTTCTAGGTTGTGGTTGACATAATTATTAATGTTTACTAATTACATCTTCGTTAATTCAGATTATCATCTTGTGGTTGTTTCTTTAATTCTAGTTTTAACTTGTAACTTGTTGTAACTACAATTTCACCCTACTATATATGATATGCTTGGGAAAGCTGTGTTTAGATTAGAGTAGAATTAAAGAGAGCTTGTTTCTGAACCCGTGGCTCGGGGAATGATTTCGCGGTTAGGATAGGAATATACCTAACGGTCGTGCTTAGTTGAATACCATATTATATTCGTTCATGATAGACTCGATACCATAGGAATATAAGATTAATGTATTGTGGATAGGTGAATAGTATTGTGGAAACATGTTATTCATATAAACAATCCGGTCAATAAGCAACCATAGATAATCTGGATTAACGAGTGTGATTATTGAACTTAATAGGATTGATAAACCAACTACAACCCTTGAATATTCATCTCCTCTGATTAAAATCTCATCATACACACTTGCATTTTTTAATTAGTCGTTACTTGTTTAATTTCCGCAATAGTAGATTAATAGAAAAACATCACTCTTGATTATCTTAGACAGTAAATTAATTTTAGTTTGCATAGTTAACAATTACTCCAAGTGTCTGTGGGTTCGACATCCGATTTTCGAGTCACTTTATTACTTGACGGCGACGTATATTTGCGTGTACTTGGGGAACTGACACGTTTTTAGCGCCGTTGCCGGAGACTTAGTTCTTGATTGTTTATCTAAGTTAAGATTTTAATTGATTTCTGTTCAAGTTTTTAAGTTTCCTTTTTAGTTATTTTTCTTGATTAGACTTTTAATTTTATCTTTATAGGTTTTGCTTATTTTTTCTTTTGGTAAATATTTTTATTTTTATAACAATTTGATTTTTCTTTTAGTAGAAATATTCGGAGGTAAGGTTATTGATGAATACACTTGGTTGACAGAAGACTTTTATGGTACGTCTTTTTGGGCGTGTCATGACCTGAACTCTGGAGGTCTGAATTTGAATATGGGAGTAAGGGTTGGTATTGGGACGGATATTCACGATTAAAAGAATATGTGGAACGACGTTATCTTCTAACAAAGTTGGTGAATGATTGGTCGAATGAGAGAGCTGATCTTGCACAAGAAATTGACAAGTTTGGCTTGGCTTTGTACAACTTGGATGCAGATGTTCAACGCCCAGCAATTTAATGATGAGTTGTGTGAAACTGAAAAAACTCGTGTAGACCAAATTGAGGAGCTAAAATGAGAATACCAAGTATTAGACCATATATTTCTTAAGGATGCCAATGTTGAGAAGAGTGCTCTAGAGTCATGTGAGAAAGTAGATATTGTTATAGTTGAAGACTCTAGTGTAGGTACATATGAGGATGTAAATAGTGACCCAGTTATATAGTTGGAACACATTGTTCCTCATTTCATGCATTTTTCGACATTGTGCTTGGATGATGACATGAAAATTGAGTCATTCGAGCCTTTAGAGGTGCCAACAGACGAGGAACAAGGTGCTTACATTCTGAAATTTATCGTGCCAGAGAGACATAATTACATATATCATCTGAAGGCTAAGAAGTGTAGAATGTGAAATTGGTTACTTGGCCCAATTACATTTGTCCCACCACCACGCGAGCATAGCAAAAAGCTTGAAGCCAAATTGGGGGCTCAATTCATAAGTTCGAGATTGAGAAAAAAAGTGCTTTAAGTCGGGCCGAGATGTTAAATCAGACGCTTGTTGGGAGGCAACCCAACTTTACTGCTTTCTTTTATTTTTATTATATTGTTTTTTAGTGTTTGTTTTTATTTTTTAGGATTATAAGCATAAGAAGCAAATCCATTGGAAGAGTGCAAAAGCAAGCTAGATGGTAAGAACTAAGTGGGTTTCCAACACAAAGGACCATGCCTAGGGGAAGTCTGAGCACCCCGTGACCCGCTATTGCTTCGGCCTTTGGCCTTTCAGGGAGTTTCTTGTCCACCCTCGTTATTTTTTTGCTTTATTTGTTCGTTGGGTCTCCTTTAAGTGTGGATGCGAGAATTTCTCTAGATAATTAGTAGTAGTATGTTAGTAAAAATGTTAATTTCTTATTTTGATTTTAGCTTCTTATTTTTGTTTCTGTAGTTGTGTAGTATTTTAGTAGCTTGCATTTTTTTCGTTTTTTTAAAATTAAGAAATAAAAAAAAAAAGGTCGAAAAATTGGACTTCTCCCGACGATGGATCTCGTAGAAAATTTTCTTGAAGGTTTAAAGTCTAAAAAAAATCTAAAAATATGTCTTTTAGTTTCCTTTAGGTAGTTGACGAGCGCAAAACACACACTTAAATATGTTCGCTAATCGAATGTAGTAAAATATAATATGGTATCCACATGGATTGGAGTTAAACAGTATTATTGTAGTTTGTAGCTAGATTGCTATCCAAGAGGATCAACAGTTGAGAGTTATGTGAATTAAACTAAAATTTACTAAGAATCTAGAGCTAATTGACTAATGACAATCGAATAAAAGTAAGTAAGGAAAATACCAATGGGAGAAGATAGGGGTTGATTGGATAGGTGCAAGATAATTGTCTGGGAGTTAACTCTAGTTAATTCACTTCTAATTCAAGTGAGTCTCTCGAATTCACTCAATATCAATTAAAATGTTAGTAGAAACTCTGCTCCCGATTAAACAACCTCACATTATGAACTAAGGTAAGCTGTGTGCAAGAATTCGTATTGGAATGGTCTTTAGGAGAACCTCTTTCGATATCCTTCTAACTAGGTCTGAATGCTAATTCAACTAGCCTCTTTAGATTACGAAGAAGAATCAATGAATTCGACCAACAAGATAATGCAAAAACATTACAAGCTGTACCTTTATGGATTACATGAACGTGTGAATATAGATGTAGTAATTAAAACACCCAAAACGATTCAATACATAAAAACTAGAGTTTTATATCCACAAACAAATATCAATACACCAAATCCATCAATCCCTAATAAGAACTACTTCATAGATATGGAGTAATTCATCACAAATATTAAAAAAAAGCATAAAACGGTCCAAACTCTTGGTTGAGTGATGATTGAATGATGAATGTCTTGTGTTTTCGCTTCTCCACCTCTTTCTTAGCCTCTTTAGGTCTTAGATTTGTCAAAAGTCCATAAAATAATATTTTTACATGTATTTATACTAAGTAGGGTCAGGCCCAAATGAAGACATCTTTTCCTGCGCAAAATAGGAAAATAGCTTTGGGAAAAATACACAGGCGCGCCGCACAGAGTGATGCACCATGCAGTGTGCTTGTGGAGAACTTTAGGGAGCTTGCAACTTTAAGGCATCGGCAAAATGGGAAGACGCGGCACCCCACACGCCACGGCGGTGGAGATTTCTTAGAGTCCGGATTTTTCCTTGATTTTTGATATCCATATGTGGTTATCGACCCCCGAACCCGATCCCGGCTTAATCCGTTGGGTTTATACTCAGACTTCAAAGCTCCAATGCACTCAACTTAATTCCATACCATCTACATCACTTGGAATCACTCTACAAGGAATACAATACATAATTAGTGCAAAACACTAGCAATTAAAGCTCAAACTCAATTAAAGTGCAGTAAGTTGGAGTACAACAAACGATTAAAATACGATATTATAGCCTACCATCAGTAGTAATAATCTCTCGTGGTTTTTCTTTGTTCTTCGATTCTTTTCCATAGGATGTAGTTTGAACTGGATAGTAGTTTTTTTTAGTGTAGGATATAGGAAAGAAAAATGAAGGAAGAAAAATGAGAGTCTTAGGCGCCCTTGATTTGTTTGATATTAGCATATTTAATGTGTAGTACCTTCCCTATATTTTGAAATTGATCATGGTGCCTTTATAAATTGGATTGCATGTCTCGTGACACATATGTCTCATATTCTTAACTTATATTCACGTTGTGCTTAAGGTTTATTATCTTGTGGCTCCATGAATACTTGCATTAGTTTGAGAGTCGGAATGAGACCGTCCTTAGTGAGTCATGTGCCATGTGTGAAGTGAAATTTTTGTGTAGTCCATTTCATTGTACTTGTGTCTAGAACTTGCCCCGTATGTGAGTCGAAGCGAATGTTCAGCGGAGACTCGGTTTGAAAATTGATTTTAGGATTTCTTTGATCTTTTCGAGCTTTATTGCTATCACAAATAAAATATATCCCTAGTTAACCATTTTGAGCCTATAGACTTTTAATTGGCACCCACTTTACAAGCATATACTCTTTTTATTATTAATTGACGTTGTTTTGATCCTTTTACCTCTTAAAGCACTTTAATTGTGAGATGAACGCTAAAAGAAGTAAGGAGGGAATTTGGGTGGCTATCGAGTGGAACAAATGAAAGGAAGAAAGGTGCAGTTGTTTTGTATAAGAATACACCACTAACGAAAATTGTAAAGAAAACAAATCTTAAAAAAAAAAGAGAAGGAAAAATTTAGATGAATAAATTGATATCTTATTCTTGCTCATGGGTATGAATTAAGTAGTGCCTAAAGAAAGAGGAAACGTTGTTAAGGTTGATTTTAGTGGTGAAATTGAAGTCGGGATTGAAGAATATGCGCTTAAAGTTAATTATGTGATGTGTTAAGTGCTTACAAGGGTTAGCCACTGTTCCTAAATGTTGATACCCAATTCTTCCTTATGTTTTAAACATACACACACACACACACACATATATATATATATATATGTGTGTGTGTGTGTGTGTGTGTGTGTGTGTGTGCTTTAAAAATAGTACATATGCATCATCATTTAGTTTATAAGTATATACAAGTATTTTTCATAATTTTCAAAGGCTTTAAATCCATCTATCTCTTTTTATTATATAAAATATCCAGTAATTATCCTTCAAATTATTTTTATGATGATTAAATCATCTAGACTTATCATTTACACCAACATGATGTTTAAAATATTTTTCAGTGCATTTTTTATAATTACATTTGTATTTTAGGGCTAATTGCACATTGTTTTTGCAATAATAGCATATATTAATGTATAATTACATTGTTTATGCAGAAAATGAATTTTTATATTTTTATAATATTAAGTAATTATTTTTTTAATCACTTTAGGTATGAGTAATATTTTTGTTATTTATTAATTATTTTTTGTTAATTGTTGGGTATCTAAAAACTAGCCTTCCTAAAACCTATTTTTCGGACCAATTACTGGCCCAAAATTGAACACCCTAGCCCAAATAACCTCCAGCCCGAATCAATTAAACCAACTCCTCAACCCGGTCGGTACTTGTTTGTTTTAACCCGCCCCGTTCATTTTAAATCCCAACCGTTGATCTTTCAAGATCAACGGCCCACATCCTCTCCCCCCGTTTTAATTACCCTAGACCTAAAACCCTAACCCATTCCTCTAATTTGCTGCCCCTAAACGCTCTCGATCTCTCCACTCTCTTCTTCTACGAGCCCTAGCCGCCGCCTCTCAAAACCCCTGCCCTAATCCCTTTTCTAGTGGGATTTTCCTCTCATCTACTTACCATATTAGTATGTTTCCGCTATTGATTGATTCTACATGGTATCACCTAGTACTTGCCTAAACATGGCAAATATTACCACTCTGATTATGTTCGAATGACTCTCATCTCTTGAATCTACACGATATTTCATCTACACACGTCTTATTATACACCGTGTGAGTCCGATTTTGTTGGTATTTTGTTGATTCTTACTTACCCTAAAACTAGGGTTTACATATCTCTTCAAATCAAATCGAAATTGGTTCAAATCTTTGATTTTGAGTGTTATCTTGTCTATATTTTTCCTATTATATGTGAGTTTGATTTTCTGTTTAGATTTTGCCGATTTTTCACTTTCCTTAAAAGTTTGGGTTTCCAGATCTTTTTCTAAAAATTGATTTTCAAATCAATTTGCATGATTATTTACTTTGTTAGTTGCTTAAATTATTGGGTTTCCTTGTTTGGTGCTCGATTTATACTACTATATAAACCCTTCCCCCATTCCCTTTTAGAAAGATTGGAATCACTATAATCTCACTAAAATTAAAAGCTCTATTATGTTATTCCTTCATTATCTCGTTCTATACTTTGGTTCTTGGTCGGTTGAAATCCAAGGCCACAAAAATTATGGGATCTTGCTCCTCGTTGATATTTAGAACACTGTGGACTTTTGTTCTTTCTTATATTTTCGCTTAACTAGTAATTTACTCGACCTCGTAGTTTCATTCCCATGTATCTGTGATTTGCACATGTTTTCACTTCTGGAAGTTGTAGTTTAATGTGTTTTATGGGTTTCTCTTGTGTGCAATTATGATTGCTTTACTTCAGTTTTAGGTCTCGTTAACCTTTGACTTCATAATGTTGGTAATTTGAAACATGCCTAAACCTGATTTGAGTGAATTAGATTCCTTTCAAGCTTATCTAGCCTATGTGTCGCAACTTAATGATGTTTAGGGCCTTTGCATCTCTTTGTTGTTTAATTTTGCTATCAATCATGTTACTCGAACATGCTTTACTTACATAATCCGTATCCCTAAAATAGACCAGCTGATTGTGTTCAAAAGCATGAATGTGTACATTAACTATGTAGCATAAGTCTGTCTCATATCCTATCCTGAATTTTCTATGGTTATATCCTGTCTATGAAGCATATTTGATCTTGTTCTTTATTAGTATGCTTCTAACATGTCTTGACTTCCCAATAGTTTCAATGATATGTTCTCATCCTGTCTAAATTCTGTTGCAAATTTATATGATTCCCTTCTTGTAACACTAGCATCTAGACTTAGTAAACCTTTTATTTATTATGACTCTGTGTATACCAATCCTGCAAACCTGTTTTGTTATAGTGTGACTATTTATGCACTAGGTGTTGAACTTGTTCTTTTGAATCTTTGCTAAGTCTGTTCTTAAAACCTAAAGCCATGTTTGATTATCTTCTCTATGTGCTCAAATTGACTATGTTTGTATCCTTCAGTGTGGTCCCTCAACCTTAGTTTACTCTTTTTCACTTGTTACCTGGGCTCTTTTGAGTTCTCATTCTTAGCCGGTTGAAACCCAAGGCTACCTAGGTTCTATAATTGACCTCCCTAGTGTGAGCACTGCTCGGGGTCCAATTGAGACCCTTGTGAACTCTGATACACTAGGACTTAACATTCCTTGAATCTCCTCTGTTAACCTTCCTAATGTGAGCACTGTTCGGGGTTCATTTTGAGACCCTTATGAACTCTGACACACTAGGGTCTAAGGTTCCTTGGCACTCTATCCTAAATGCTCCATCCTACCCCCTTTTCTACCTACTGAATGAGCCAGTGCACTTGTGCACATGGCTGTCTTATGCTTTGATGGTTACTAGGCTTTGGCTATGAAGATTACTTTCTAGGCTGTTGTGAGACTGTGTGGACTTGAGGTTGAAGGCATGTCCTAGCTGGGTATATTTTGGTCCTGCCTTAGGCCTACTATAGTTATTTTCTAATTCTGAAATTTATTTCTCTCATTAGGTCTGTAATAATGTTGTAATAACAATTGGGGTATTAGTAAAATTGGTAAATTGGTTTATTTTAATATTTGCATGAAACGGGTAGAAATCCTGCCTATAGGTGTTTACTTTGCTCAAATATGTTCTGCTACTTTGTGTGTTAGATAACCTGCCTATAGGTGTTTAATTCGTTTAACATATTCTGCTTCCACATGCTAGAAACCATGCTTATAGGAAATAAAGTGACCAATTCTCAAGTTTCATTACAACATATCCATTAGACATTATGACCACAGGGTCATATTAATTTGTGTTCTACAAATCTGCATTTTTAGAAATTATGCCTATAGGGTTTTAATTGGTTAATATAGTTGCTCACTTAGTAGACATACCTATAGGATCTAAATTCAATCTCAATCATTAATTATAGAAATCATGCCTATAGGGGTAATCCTGCTCGTCTTTTTTTAAGTGCTAATATTGAACTTTGAACACTGTCTCGTTGCTACTATTAGAAAGCATGCCTATAGGAGAAAACTAAGTAATTCTGAATATCTTCCGTGATTATCACTAATAACTACTGCATAAATCGCCTAGATATCATGTCTATTGGTTTAATCGCTTATAACCTATAATTAGTAGGCAACTGTGCAGTCACTTAGAAATTGTGTCTAAAATGGCACCTTGCATATGAAACTGTCTGCACAATTGAATTCGCAGATCACATAGAAATCATATCTATAGGACTTAATGACTTTAACTCGTCTCAATTCTATAACTGTCAAACTCTAATTTGTTTTCGTGCATTTGTTGTCTAAGTGTGGAAGCTAACTTGAGCCCTTAACTGCCTTAATATGAAGTCCGTCTTGATTTTGTATGTCGCCTAGTTTTAATATTTTGAGCAGTCTAAGTTAAGTCTAGAACCACCCAAAATAGAGGTCAAAACGCCTCCTGGACCATAGGCATGGGACAGGTAGTGCACGCCTAAGATACGACTTAGAATCAATTAGTGAACCTTAGGTAACAACTTAAAGATAGTAATCGGGTAGCAGGAGATGATAGTCTGTGCCCACTGAATAATACGAGTGACACCCCATCTTGAGGGAGTTACGAAATATTATTTATGTCGCACGGGGTGATCCTTTAGGCTAAAAAACTTAG
>ML336900.1:0-22357 GCA_005239505.1 Nicotiana paniculata | reverse complement strand
CCCCCCCCCCCCCCCCCCCCGTTTAAAATGAATTACTTTGTTTATTGGTAGATTTTTTATAATAATTGCCCCCAACTGCTTGTCTTTCTCTTTATCTTGGACTAATTCATATAATTCGAGTTTGGATGGGACCCACAGTTGTGGACTTCAAGAAATGTCTAACACCTTCTCCTCGAGGTAATTTGAGCTCTTACCCGATCTTTGGTGAAGCAAACTGGTTAAACCAAGAGTTACTTGCAAATAGGTGCCCTAACACACCTCAAACCCGTTAGGTGGTGACTCTCTCTTTTAACACCCTTCCTTTAAAAGAGTTGCCACATGTCGAAACCCGATTTCACGAGAAAAAGGGACGCGACAGCATGGCGACTCTGCTAGGGATATTTTTAGGCTCCTATCATAACGAACTTGGTCTATATGAATTAGTCCTCTTTGATGAACGTGTTTCCTTGTTATTTATCATTACATGAACATCCCGATTCTATTTTCCCTTTTTATGGCTACATGCACACCATTTCCCTTATTTCCCTCTATTTGAATTAATATGCAAATCTTTGCTTAATTTGGTTACAATGTGCGTTTTCCTTTATTTTCCAGTCATGTTCACTTGCTCCAAATAATTTTTAAATTTTCTACATCATGTCTCTCCCTACCCCTACCCCTACCCCTACCCCCTACCCCCTATCCCTACCCCCTTTTGCTTGCTTTATTACAATTCTTTCACATTGAACGAACTAACTTCTTCCTTGTTTTTCTTTCTTTTTATGTCTTTACGTTTCACCTAATACTGCATTTATTGTCTTCATCATGCAAAATACTTGACAACATTTTATCTTTGCATAAATCATGCTCCACATCATATTCCACTCGTGCGTAATTGATACCATAGCGGCGTTTGATAAGTGACTACGCTCTTCCTAAATCACCCTTTAAATTTGGAAAGGCTTATTTGCAATAAAACTAGTCGATCCGCAGTGCAATCGATAGTTCCGTGCCTTTCCCTCTCAAGTTGTCCACTTGAGGGTACCGGTGTAGACTCTTCTAGAAACCCCCACTCTAATATTAAATGTGCATGCATCATGTCCAAACCTACTATGGTTTAGAACGTTGTCTGCGTAAACCTTCTAAGGGAAGCCCTGTCCAAAGCCCGCTGGGATTTCCATAATCCCAATGGGTATGTGCATTATTTGGAGAAAACGTGTTGATATGCTAATCATTAATGTGTAAATAGTCAAACCCGGAGGGGGAAAGGGCTAAGGTTATCTATTTTGCATAAATGAGGCACAAAGTCCCCATGTTTGGTATGGTTCGAAGTATCCCACCTTTGCTACTAGATTGGTGGGAAAATCTCTCACCAAGTGACAAAAATCATGTGAAAAGAGTCCTCGGGGATTTACCTTCCTTGTTAGATATTCAGCCAAACAGTGTACTGATTGAGGCCGCTACTATGTTCTGGGATGCGAAGAGGTCCGTCTTCTATTTTGGTGATATAGAAATGACTCCCCTTCCAGAGGAAATAGGAGTCTTCGCTGGGCTCCCATGGGATAGCCCTGGTTTGTTGGTACCAAAAAATCGTACTTCTCGAGGCTTCCTAAAAATGATGGGTTTCAGGAAGAATGATGAGTTAGTATGTCTGAAAAAATCCTACATGCCATTCGATTTCCTTTACGAGCGTTATGGGCACAACAAATCATATCACCTTTACCATGATGAGTTTGCCATCACTTCTTTGGGTTGGACTCACCGCCAGGTTTTTGTATTCATCATTTGTTTTCTGGGGATACTGATATTCCCAATACAAGGAGAAAGGATCCACACTCGCCTAACTATGGTCACTAAGACACTAATGGACGGAATTGAGGGGAAAACTTACACTATTGTCCCAATGATCGTCGCTGAGATGTACCGAGCTTTAGACTGTTGCAAAAAAAGGATATAGGCATTTCGAGGGTTGCAATTTGTTTCTGAAAATATGGTTGTTGGAACACCTTCAAAGAGGACAATACCATAAGGAATTTCCGTGGCGACCATGGAATGACCACATAGCTTATCACCATCCAAAGAGAATAACTTTTATCCCAGATAGGTTCGCACAACCGAGAAATGCTGTGAGCTAGGTACATTTCCTTAACAATTTGACTGATGACAGGGTACATTGGATTTTCGAGTGGTTCCCTAGCAGTGAATTCATCAACAGGTCGAGAGACGTTCCTCATCTAGTGCTTATTGGATTAAGGGAATCATCCTTATACTCCTATCAGATTCATGAGGCAAGCTGGGAGGAAACAGGTCATACCACGAGTTTCCAAAATGGTTCATTACAAAGAAGACTTCTAAGGGAATTCCATTCCTTTCAAATTTGAGGCGCAGCACATGTGGAATCAAAAGATTATTATGGAGAAGGATATTATTGATCCAGATCAGTATCATGACGGCCATATGTACTTCTACCCATCACGGTTGGTCAATGACATAGCGGGAGAGGTCAAGCTAGGGGTTGATTTGAGAAATAGGGTCATAGACGACGCTGCTAAGGCATAAGTCAAATACAGGAGGTTGCGCAAAAGGGTTTTTGAATCTGAGACCAGGCATATGGAACTACATAAAGTGGACATGGAAGCAATCAACGAATGGAGGGGAATCTCTACTAAATCAATAGAAAGGTTGGATTATTTGGAGCAGGGTTTGATGGAATTTGAGGGAAAGATGAGGAAAAGGGTCTCGGATTGTCAGAACGCAGAAGGCAATGAAGAAGGACATCTAGCAAGGGCATATCTGTTGTCGGACATGCGCGACCTGGTGAATCTGATTGATGAGGCTAAGAAGTCCAAGCTTGGAGAAGGTCCCTCTGGGACCGAGTAGATTAGGATTGATATTTACTAGATTTGTTATAGAATTTGATTGTGATAAGGCAAATTCCACTAGTGACTCTTTATAATTATTGTCGTTTTAGTTTGGTCTATTTATCATATTAATGAAATGACGCAGTTATCGGCATTAAGTTTTCTCTAAATATATATGTCGCTAGGCCTACCTCGGGCACAATGAGGTCCCCAAATTAGGACGTGAATTTAAATACTGCAAATATCATTTAAATATTCCCTACTGACTTTTTTACCTTTTGTTTTTCGTCTTTTCTTTGTTTATTCTCATCCCCTAAGGTTGGTTCGTGCATACTGGCATCATCGGCATATCATACCAGATATAGAGGTCCTCTACCTCCTCATGCTCCAAGTGATCCTAAGAACAAAGGAAAAGCTAAGATGGATTATATGAGTGGTATCAGGAAAGACAACACTACACATGTAGAGAATGTCGAAACTTCGGATGGTCGAAGTATGCCGGTGCAGAATGACTTGGTTTTACGGTTAGAACAAAAGATACTGGAGTTACAAGGGGAACTTGAGCAGGTCCATAACTTGGCAGACCTTTCCCTTACTCTGACTGTTCCCGACATCAACCAACAAAACGCCCAAAACCCAACACCTCTTCAAAACACACAAAACCAACACCCACAAAATCCTCCTGTACCTCATCAATACGCCACGCCTTCCCGAAATCCTAATCCTCCACTAGTAACAACTCCCTAAAAGCATCAACATCATCCGACCTAGAACCCACAAACCACCACCTACCACACTCCTCAAAATGCACCACAACCTACTCCTGATCCCCAAAACTCAACCAATGATCACCACTACACCCAAATCCCTGGAGTCCACCAAAACAACACCATATACGTGGAAACCTTACCCCACACTTCACCACAAACCATGCATACACCGGAAACCACCAAGAAGGACCTTCTCATCAAGAACATGAAGGAAGAACTTAAGAATCTTACAAGTCGAGTCCAATGTGTTGAAGGTGGTAAAGGCATCGAAGGTTTGAACTATGAGGATTTATGTATTCAACCAGACGTAGGTCGGTGGGTTACAAACCTCCTAAGTCAAAATGTTCGACGGAACAGGTGATCCAAAGGTACATTTGAGGACGTATTGCAACAAGCTCGTAGCGGCGGGTAAAAATGAAAGAATCTGCATGAAGTTGTTTATAAGGAGCCTTACTGGAGATGCCCTATCCTGGTATATCAGTCAAAATCCAAAGAAGTGGGTTAATTAGGTAAGCATGGCGTCAGATTTCATGGATCGTTTCAGGTTCAATACAGAGAATGCACTGGATGTCTTCTATATCCAGAATCTTAATTAGAAGCCAACAGAAACTTTTCGCGAGTATGCTACTCGGTGGAGATCAGAAGCTGCAAAAGTAAGGCCAGCACTGGAAGAAGAGCAAATGAACAAATTCTTATTCTGAGTCCAGGATCCGCAATATTATGAGAGGTTGATGGTTATTGAAAACCATAAATTTTCTGACATAATCAAATTAGGAGAAAAAATAGAAGAGGGAATTAAAAGCGGGATGGTAACAAATTATGAGGCACTACAAGCTACAAACAAAGCCTTGCAGTCAGGGGGCATATCCAAAAAGAGGAAGTAGGGGATGTGATGGTAGCCCAAGGTCCGAAGTCTCCTCTCACATACCAAACACCTCCACCCACATATCAGCCTTCACCTCCCAGATATCAAAAACCCGCCACCACTTACCATACTTACAACACTTAGCCAACATATTACCACTCACCATCAGCACGCCAAAATTTCCAAAAACCAAGACCAAATTTTGACAGACCGCCCATACAATACACTCCTATTGCCGAACCCATCGACCAGTTGTATAAGATATTGAAAGTTGCCGGATATGTCACTCCCATTCCCGTGGTTGTCATGGAAAATTCCTCTCAGTGGATCAATCCAAATAAGACATGTGCTTATCATTCGGGCATGAAGGGTCACACTATTGACGAATGTCGCACTCTGAAAGACAAGATCTAGACGTTGATTGAAACCAAGGTTATACAGGAAAAGGAGGTTGCACCTAATGTCCGCAACAATCCATTCCCGGCTCACAGGGGAGAGGGGGTAAATATGATAGAAACCGATGAAGAATGGGATCCGGAAGGACCAATTGGGGCTCATTCGAGAAGGGCATGATCCTAATAAACCTACAGTCACTCTCACACCTATTGTGGTGCAAATACAGTCACCGATTGAAGTTGAGGTAGTTGCACCAACTCCATTCTATGTTGAAGTAACAATGCCCTCAGCCACGCCAGCTCCGTTCAAAGTAGAAGTAACCACACCATTCACCGTAACGGTATCACCCACGCCATCCTTTAATTCCAATGTTGTACCCTGGGACTATATTGCAGAAGCGAGAAGGAAAGGAAAGCAAAAAATGGAAGAAACTGGTGTAGCACAAGGTATGACCATAACTAGTAGGGTTTACACGCCTGAGCATTTTGGGAGAACAAGTAAAAATTCCTCTTCCAAGCAGCCTATCATTGAAACCGGATCGGATGATCTTTGGAGAAAGGTGAAAGCAAGGGAGTATTCTGTGGTTGATCATTTGAACAAAACCCCTGCTTAGATAACCATTCTATCACTACTACAGAATTCTGAAACACATAGGAATGCATTGATGAAAGTATTGAACGAGGCTTGTGTACCCAACAACATTACTAGTGGAGAAATGGCCAATATTGTAGGAGAAGTCTTGGAAAGCCATAAGATCACTTTCTACGAAGATGAATTGCCGCCGGAAGGATTAAGCTGCAACAGGGCACTGCGTATCACAGTGCAATGCGAAGACTACCTTGAATAGATTGGGTAAAGATCTGCATGAAATACGGACAGGAACTATGAATGTGAAAGCATTCGATAGGTCTCAAAGGGCCACGATCGGAGAAACCAACCTCTGTTTACAAATGGACCCAACCTGGTTTGATGTTGAATTCCAAGTGCTTGACATATCCGCCTCATACAATCTGCTGTTGGGACGACCTTGGATACACGTCGTTGGGGTTGTAGCTTCCACTTTGCATCAGGCTGTGAAGTTCGAATGGAACCATCAGGAGGTGATCATTCATGGATACGGGATTAACCCTATCTACACCAACCAGACTGTTCCGGTTGTAGAAAATAGGAGGAAGTTGGGTGGAGAAACTTACCATCGCATTTGAGCATGTTAACGCGATCGAGAAGGATAAATAGTGGAGTAGAAAAATAGAGAGCATATTGGCATGGGAAGGATATGACATGGGAAAGGGTTCAGAAAGAATCTCCAGGGTATTTCCAAACCAATACAGTTAAAACGTCGCGGCACAACCTTTGGACTTGGATATCAGTATAACTGGCACAAATATCAAAATTGGTCGCAACCATGGCGCGATCCTTATTACCCTTTTGAGCAACCTGTACCACATTTGAGCCAATCCTTTCATCAGGCCGATATGATGTGGGGATCTGAAGAAGATAAAATTCTAGCGGATTTAAGGAATCTGTTCTTGAAAGACGAAGATATGAACTGCAGCGTAATAGTTGAGGAGGAAGGCCTCGTCATCCAGACAGTGGAGAAGGGAGCTGTTCTCAGAAACGGGACTGCCACACCATCAAGGGCCCGCCGAGTTCCAGGGTATCCTGGCTGCTAGCATCACTTACTTTGAAAACAATTTTTATGAGCATTTTAAAACATTTTTAGTATTTTGTTATCTTTGCTTTGAAACAATTGTTTGAATCCTTAAAAATCATTTTGTTTTGACATTTTTTTACTTATCAATGGTTTGCCATTTTATTATTTATTACTATCCTCTACATTTTTTCTCTCTATGACATTACTATTACTTATCTTGATGAATCAACAACTGTGACATGTAATGAGACAACTCAACATAAGGATAGTGACTCAGAGGAAATAGAAGAAGAGGAAATAATACCTGAGGAAATTGTTAGAGAAGTTGAGAATTTTGAGAACA
Organism: Nicotiana paniculata; assembly: GCA_005239505.1. Classification (NCBI taxonomy): domain Eukaryota; kingdom Viridiplantae; phylum Streptophyta; class Magnoliopsida; order Solanales; family Solanaceae; genus Nicotiana; species Nicotiana paniculata. The sequence goes on along the minus strand of ML336900.1, from coordinate 15,489 downwards.
ATCCTAAGTACAATCTAGACGAAACCGAGATAATCAACTTGGGAGATTCCGTAACAGTCAAAGAAACTCGCATAAGCATTAACTTGTCACCATCAGAGAAGGAAGAATATACCCGTTTCCTGAAAGAATGTGAGGATATTTTAGCATGGTCTTATGATGATATGATTGGTTTGAGCACATCTATAGTGGCTCATAAACTACCTACCAACCCAATGTATCTGCTGGCAAAGCAGAAGCTCAGAAAGTTCAAGCTAGATATGAGTTTGAAAATCAAAGAAGAAGTCACCAAGCATGAACTATTTTCCACATGGTTGGCTAACATTGTGCTAGTTCTGAAGAAGGATGGGAAAGTCAGTGTATGTGTCGATTATCGGGACTTAAATAGAGCAAGTCTCAAAGATGATTTTCCTTTGCCCAATATACACATCTGATCGATAATTGCGCCAAGCATGAACTCCAATCCTTTGTGGATTGCTTCGCGGGATATCATCAGATCTGGATGGATGAAGAAGATGCCGAGAAAACTGCTTTTATTACGCCATGGGGGTGTAATGCTATAAAATGATGCCATTTGGTCTGAAGAATGTTGGGGCCACTTATATGAGAGCCATGGTAACTATTTTCCACGACATGATACACAAGTAGATAGAGGTATATGTGGACGACGTCATCATCAATTACAAGAAGGGTACAAATCACATAGAAGACTTGGGGAAATTCTTTGATCGGCTTCAGAGGTACAATTTGAAATTGAATCCTGCAAAATGTGACTTCGGAGTCCCTAGTGAAAAGTTGTTAGGATTCATCATCTGCCGCCGAGGAATAGAGCTAGACCCATCAAAGGTCAAGGCTATCCAGGATTTTCCACCCCCAAAGAACAAGAAAGACGTGATGAGTTTCTTAGGGTGTCTCAATTATATCAACCGCTTCATAGCACAATCGACCGTGATTTGTGAGCCGATTTTCAAAATGTTAAAGAAATATGTCGCAACAAGTTGGACTGAAGACTACCAGAAAGCTTTTGACAAAATCAAAGAATATTTGTCCACACCGGGAGTCTTGGTCAAGCCGGAACCCGGTAGACCACTGCTACTCTATCTGTGCGTACTAGATGGAGCTTTCGGTTGTGTCTTGGGACAACACGACGATACGGGGAGGAAAGAACAAGCCATATACTACCTGAGTAAGAAGTTCACACCCTACGAAGCACGGCACTCTTTGCTGGAACGCACTTGCGGTGCTCTGACACGGATAGCTCATAAATTGAGGCACTAATTTTGTGACTACACCACAAATCTCATATCAAGGATGGATCCTTTGAAGTACATCTTCCAGAAACCCATGCCTGCAGGGAAGCTGGCGAAACGGCAGATACTGTTGAGTGAATTTGACATGTGACTCAGAAGGCGGTTAAGGGACAAGAATTAGCAGATCATCTCGCAGAAAACCCTGTAGGAGGAGAATACGAACCACTAAAAATGTATTTTCCCGATGAAGAAGTATGATTTGTAGGAGAAGATATCACCGAAGCCTACGACGGTTGGAGAATGTTTTTCAATGGAGCCACAAATTTCAAAGGAGTGGGTATCGGAGCTATTTTGGTGTTAGAGACAGGTCAACATTATCCGGTATCCGCAAAAATCATATTTTCATGCACCAATAATATGGCAGAATATGAAGCTTGCATCTTGGGGCTCAATTTGGCCATTGACATGAATATCCAGGAGTTGTTGGTAATTGGTGATTAAGATCTTTTGGTACATCAGGTTCAGGGAGAGTGAGATACAAAGATACCAAGGTATTACCATATTTATACCATGTTCAAGAGATGATGAAGAGGTTCACTAAGATAGATTAAACATGTCGCGAGAATCCAAAATGAGTTTGCAGATGCACTGGCCACTTTGTCCTCCATGATACAACACCTGGATAAGAATTTCATTCACCGTATTCCGGTAAGGATTCATAATCGTCCAGCTTACTGCGCTCACGTTGAAGAAGAAACAGATGGGAATCCTTGGTTCCATGATATCAAGGAGTACTTGGAAAAATGAGAGTACCCGGGGCATACAAATCATACTCAGAAACACACGCTCCGAAGATTTTCCAACCATTTCTTCCAAAGAAGAGGAATTCTGTACAGAAGGACTCCAGATCTAGGATTATTACGGTGTGTTGACGCCAAGGAGGCTTCCAAATTTCTCGAAGATATACACGCTGGAACTTGCGGACCATACATGAATGGTTTCGTTTTAGCTAAGAAGATACTGAGAGCAGGATATTTTTGGATGACTATGGAAACAGACTACATCAGGTATGTCCAGAAATTTCATCAGTGCCAAATACACACAGATATGATATGTGTGCCACCGAATGAACTCAATGCAACAAGTGCACCTTGGCCTTTTGCCGCTTGGGGAATGGATGTCATTGGTCCAATCGAGCATGCTGCTTCAAAAGGGAACATGTTCATTTTAGTGTCCATAGACTACTTCATAAAATGGTTGAAGCTGCATCTTACAAAGTTTTAACCAAGAAAGTCGTCACAGATTTTGTCAGAGATCGTATTGTTTGCCAATTCGGGGTGCCGGAATCCATCATCACTGACAACGCCGCCAATCTCAAATGTGACTTGATGAAAGCTATGTGCGAGACCTTCAAAATCAAGCACAAGAATTTCACATCATACCGACCTCAAATGAATGGAGGCGTGGAGGCCGCCAACAAGAATATCAAGAAAATATTGAGAAAAATGGTAGAAAATCACGAGCAATGGCACGAGAAATTACCATTTTCCTTATTGGGATATCGTACCACAGTCCGCACATCGACCGGGGCAACTCCTTATTTGTTGGTCTACGGTACTGAAACTGTCATTCCCGTCAAGGTTGAAATTCCTTCCTTAAGAATTATACAAGAAGTTGAACTCAGTGACGCAGAATGGATAAGATTAGCTCTCATTGACAGAAAAAGAATGAATGTAGTGTGTCATGGTCAACTCTATCAGAATAGAATGTCCAGAGCTTTCAACAAAAGGGTCAAACCTAGACAGCTCGCACTGGGGCAGCTGGTGCTGAAGCGGATCTTCCCGCATCAAGATGAAGCCAAAGGGAAATTTTCACCCAATTGGCAAAGGCCTTACATGGTTCACGGAGTTATAACGGGAGGAGCACTCATACCCGCAGAAATGGATGGAGAGATTTGTCCAAAGCCTATCAACTCAGACGCAGTCAAAAGATACTATGTTTAGAATGTTTGGATTTCTTCATCTGATGTAATTGAACTACGCTTGACTTGATTCCCGTTTAAGAGGGGATATGTAGGCAGCCCTGTGGTTTCGGTCACAATTCAATAAAAATTTTATTTTCCCCACAATCAGAAACTGGGACAGAATTTTGAGAAAGACCCTCAAAATTTTGGAGCAGGTCCAGCCAACTTCATCATATGCAGAATGGTCAAGGAATCACCTATTAAACTGGGGAAGAATTTTGAGGAGGACCCTCAAAATTCTAATGCAGGGAAGTCGCAAGCTCTAAAGCGTCACATCCATTGGTTCATTTAATTTATATGATATTGCATACTACTGTATTTTAAATAACTACATTCATCATATGCACCCATATTTTTTGAAAACCTTATTTTATGAAACAGCCAGATGCTACCCATGGTAACTCAAGCAGGATTTCGATACAGAGCAAAGCAAAGCAAGCAGGTGGAGGCACGAACCAACCTTCCCCGTAAAACTCAAGATTTTCCTTTGGATGTAGGAACAAGAAATATTCGCAAATATGTGCACACCTCATAATCACTATCTTCATAACGACAAAGAGGCCAAGCGCAAACATATCTCCAACTAAGAAATACTCTGCTATCACTTATTATTTGTTCATTGCATGAAACTAAAACATTGTCTCCATTTTTGCATGAGGCTAAGCACTGCCTCCTCAATTGCATAAGGCTAATCATTGCCCTCCCCTGCATGAGACTAAGAATTGTCTCCATTTTTGCATGAGGCTAAGCTCTTCCTCCTTAATTGCATAAGGCTAAGCATTGCCTTCCTCTGCATGAGACTAAGCATTGTCTCCATTTTTGCATGAGGCTAAGCTCTGCCTCCTTAATTGCATAAGGCTAAGCATTGCCTTCCCCTGCATGAGACTAAGCATTGTCTCCATTTCTGCATGAGGCTAAGCCCTACCTCCTTAATTGCATAAGGCTAAGCACTGCCTTCCCCTGAATGAGACTAAGAATGGTCTCCATTTTTTCATGAGGCTAAGCCCCGCCTCCTTAATTGCATAAGGCTAAGCACTGCCTTCCCCTGCATGAGACTAAGTATTGTCTCCATTTTTGCATAAGGCTAAGCCTGCCTCCTTAATTGCCTAAGGCTAAGCTCTGCCTTTCCTTGCATAACCACGAACGCTATGCTACTTTAAACCTTGCACTATTCTTTACTTTTCTCCGGGCTAAGCTCTGCCCCTGATCTCGCACAAGACTAAGCTATGTCTTGTTTCGCTGCCCATAACCAAGCATCATGTCTTTGCATCTCATGGGCTGAAATATCTCCATTTTGTTCAAAGGCGTCATAGTTCAGAGACACCATTTTAATGGCCCGAGAACATCATTTCATGGCCTACGAATCCCTTATCACACTATTCATGGCCCAGGACATCATCCCTATCATACAAAGACAGCTTTCATGGTCCAAAGGGAATTTTCATCATGTTTAAATTATCGCAATATACACCTACATGTATTGTGTTTAAGTTTTGCAGGTGATCCAGGAAGTAATCTTTCTCCTAATGGGAGCAATCTTCGCTCCAGTTTCTGTTCAAAATTCACATCCAGTAATTATTTCAAACGTAACCGACCACCATCCGTTATTCATTCCCACATGATAACAGTTCGAATATCCATAACCATTCCAAGGTACATCCATTCACAACTCCGATATCGTCATATCCAGAAGAGCTTGTACGTTTCTACAATAACTTCATTAGCGTATTCCACCGTTGGATCCAAGACTACACATGGCCTGATTCCCGTAAAACCAGGGGTATGTAGGCAACTCAGAAATCGGAGTTCGGCCTACATTTTTCCAAATCGGTCATCATTTCTTTACTCGACAACTCTTTCATCATTCCCGGGTAAAGAGGGGCAGCTGTTGATACCCAATTTCTTCTCATGTTTAAAATATGTGCATATATATATATATATGCTTTCAAAATAGTACATATGCATCATCATTTAGTTTATAAGCATAGAAGTATTTTTCATAATTTTCAAAGGCTTTAAATCAATTTATCTCTACATTTTCATTGTATAAATATCAATTAATTATCCTTAAAATTATTTTTATGATGATTTAATCATCTATATTTATCATTTACACCAACATGATATTTTAAATATTTTCCAGTGCATTTTTTATAATTACATTTACATTTTAGGGCTATTTGCTCTTTTTTGCAATAATAGCCCATATTAATGTATAATTACATTATTTATCCAGAATGTGACTTTTTATATTTTTAAAATGTTAAGTCATTATTTTTTTAATCACTTTAGTGTATGATTAATATTTTTGTTATTTAGTAATTATTTTTTGTTAATTGTTGGGTATCTAAAAACTAGCCTTCCTAAAACCTATTTTTCGGACCAATTACTGGCCCAAAATCGAACACCCTAGCCAAATAACCCCCAACCCGAATCAATTAACACAACCCCTCAACCGGGTCGGTACCCGTTTGTTTTAACCCCACCCGTTCATTTTAAATCCCAACCGTTGATCTTTCAAGATCAACACCCCACATCCTCTCCACCCGTTTTAATTACCCTAGGACTAAAACCCTAACCCATTTCCCTCTAATCTGATGCCCCTAAACGCTCTCGATCTCTCCAATCTCTTCTTCTACGAACCCTAGCCGCCGCCTCTCAAAACCCCTGCCCTAATCCCTCTACTAATGGGATTTTCCTCTCATCTACTTACCATATTAGTATGTTTTCGCTATTGGCTGCTTCTACATGGTATCACCTAGTACTTGCCTAAACATGGCAAGTATTACCACTCTGATTATGTTCGAATGACTCCCATCTCTTGAATCTACACGATATTCCATCTACACGTGTCTTATTGTACACTATATGAGTCCGATTTTGTTGGTATTTTGTTGATTCTTACTTACCCTAAAACTAGGGTTTACATATCTCTTCTCATCGAACTAAAATTGGTTTAAATCTTCGGTTTTGAGTGTTATCTTGTCTATATTTGTCCTAGTGAGTTTGATTTTTTGTTTAGATTCTGCCAATTTTTTACTTTCCTTAAAATTTTGGGTTTCCAGATATTTTTCTTAAAATTGATTTTTAGATCTATTTGTATGATAATTTACTTTGTTAGTTGCTTAAATTACTGGGTTTCCTTGTTTGGTGCTCGAATTTTACTACTATATAAACCCTGCCCTCATTCCCTTTTAGACAGATTGGAATCGCTATAATATCACTAAAATTAAAAGCTCTATTATGTTATTGATTCATTATCTTGTTCTATACTTTGGTTCTTGGCCGGTTGAATTCCAAGGCCACTGAAAATCTAGGTTCTTTCTCCTCATTGATATTCAGAACACTGTGGACTTTTGTTCTTTCTTGTTTTTTTGCTTAACTGGTAAATTACTGGACCCCGTAGTTTCATTCCCATGTATCTGTGATTTGCACATGTTTTCACACCTGGAATTTATAGTTTAATGTGTTTTTCTGGGTTGCTTTTGTGTGCAATTATGATTGCTTTACTTCAGTTTTAGGTCTCGTTAACCTTTGACTTCATCATGTTGGTAATTTGAAACATGCCTAAACCTGATTTGAGTGAATTAGATTCCTTTCAAGCTTATCTAGCCTATGAGTCACAACTTACTGATGTTTAGGGCCTTTGCATCTCTTTGCTGTTTAATTTTGCTATCAATCATATTACTCGAACATGTTTTACTTACATGATTCGTATCCCTTTAATAGACCAGCTGATTGTGTTCAAAATCATGTATGCGTACATTAATTATGTAGCATAAGTCTGTCTCCTATCCTATCCTGAATTTGCTATGGTTATATCCTGTCTATGTAGCATGTTTGATCTTGTTCTTTATTAGTATGCTTCTAACATGTCTTGACTTCTCAGTAGTTGCAATGATCTGTTCTCATCTTGTCTAAATTTTGTTGCCAATTTATATGATTCCCTTCTTGTAACACTAGCATCTATACTTAGTATAATTTGAACCTTTTCTTTATTATGAGTCTGTGTATACCAATCCTGCAAACCTGTTTTGTTAATGTGTGACTATTTATGCACTAGGTGTCGAACTTGTTCTTCTGAATGTTTGCTAAGTCTTTTCTTAAAACCTAAAGCCATGTTTGATTATCTTCTCTATGTGCTCAACTTGACTATGTTTGTATCCTTCAGTGTTGTCTCTCAACCTTAGTTTACTCTCTTTCACTTGTTACCTGGACTCTTTTGAGTTCTCATTCTTAGCCGGCTGAAACCCAAGGCTACCTAGGTTCTATAATTGACCTCCCTAGTGTGAGCACTGCTCGGGGTCCAATTGAGACCCTTGTGAACTCTGACACACTAGGACTTAGTCCTTAGTCATTCCTTGAATCTCCTCTTTTAACCTTCCTAATGTGAGCACTGTTCGGGGTCCATTTTGAGACCCTTGTGAACTCCAACACACTAGGGTGTAAGATTCCTTGGCCCTTTGTCCTAAATGCTCCATCCTACCCCCTTTTTACCTATTGAATGAGCCAGTGCACTTATGCACATGGCTGTCTTATGAATCTTTGATGGTTACTGGACTTTGGCTATGAAGATTACTTTCTGGGCTGTTGTGAAACTATGTGGACTTGAGGTTGAATGCATGGCCTGGCCGGGTATATTTTGGTCCTGCCTTAGGGACACTATAGTTATTTTCTAATTTTGAAATTTATTTCTCTCCTTAGGTCTGTAATAATGTTGTAATAACAATTGGGGTATTAGTAAAATTGGTAAACGGGTTTATTTTAATATTTGCATGAAATGGGTAAAATCCTGCCTATAGGTGTTTACTTTGCTCATGTTCTGCTATTGTGTATGTTAGATAACCTGCCTATAGGTGTTTAATTCATTTAACATATTTTGTTTCCATGTAACGATCTGACCTGTCATTTTGTGCTCTAGTGCGTCGTTCAGCGGTTTGAAGTCGTGAACAGCTTCGTTTCAAGTATTATGACCCGTGGGCATGGTCAGAATTGAATTCCAGGAAGTTTAGAATTGATTTGGAAAGAAAATTCTCATTTCAGAAGCCTTAAGTTGGAGAAATCAACTAAGGATTGGAATTTTGAGTAAACGGTCTCCGAATCAAGATTTGAAGGTTCCAGCAGGTTCGTATGATGATTTCAGACTTGGGTGTATGTCCGGATCAAATTTTGGATAACCCGGGAGCGTTTCAGCGTATATTGTGGAAGTTAACATTTTAGAAGGATTTCATTAATTTGGGCTTGAAGTGCATATCGGTGAGGTTGATGTCCGTTTGGGATTCCGAGTCTGAGAATAGCTCTGTATGGTGATTCTGGAATTGGGAGCACGATCAAAAGTGAATTTGGATGTCCGTAGGTCATTTTGGAGTCATTTGGCTAAAGATAGGAATTTGAAGGTTTTTGGGAAATCCGGTCGGAAGTGAAGGTTTTGATATCGAGGTCGGAATGCAATTCTGGAAGTTGGAGCAGGTCCGTAATGTTGAATATGACTTGTGCGCAAAATTTGAGGTCAATCGGACGTGATTTGGTAGGTTTCGGCATCGGATGAAGAAGTTTGAAATTCTAAGTTCTTAAAGAATTGAATTTGAGTGCGATTCGTGATTTCGGCATTGTTTGATGTGATCTGAGGGCTCGAGCAAGTCCATGTCATGTTTTGGGACAGGTTGGTGTGATCGGACGGGGTCTCGGGAGCCTCGGGTGGATTCCGAGTGGTTAATGGATCAAAGTTGAAGTTGGAAAAGGTTGAAGCTACTGTCATCTGGTGCAACCGCACCTGCGAGGCTTTAACCGCAGGTGCGGCTTGGGCGCCGCAGGTGCGAGTGTGGGCTTGTCTTGGCTGGGGACCGCAGGTGCGATGGATATTTAGTATCTACGAAGCCGCAGGTGTGGGTAGTGGGGCACAGGTGCGATTTAGGCTGAAGTTGAGGAAAACCGCAGGTGCGGGAGATTTGGTCGCACCTGCGGGACCGCAGGTGCAAAGGAAGGACCGCAGGTGCGGAGGAAGGACCGCAAGTGCGAAAAGATTCCTGGGCAGAATGTTTTAAAATTGGGTTTGTGCCATTTCTCTCTCATTTTTCATTTGGCTGAGACGATTTTGGAGAGCTTTTCAAGGGGGATTTCATTAGGGATTAGAGGTAAGTTGTTTCTACTTCGTTCTAAGGCTAAATACAAGTTATATGCATGATTTGATATGGGAAATTGTGGGAAAATTGGGGTTTTTGAAGAAAAACCTAAAAAGTGAAAATTTGGATGTTTAGCCACGAATTAAGCATGAATGTTTGAGTAAATTATATATTTGAGTTAGTAAAGCTATGGGTAGAATATATCTTCGAGAATTTTGGATTTCCGGGCACGTGGGCCCGAGGGTGTTTTGGTCATTTCTTCGAGCGGGGTGGAGAAAGGATATAATCTGAATTTTGGTTGTGAGTATTAGGATGAATTTTCATTATTTTGCCATTATGTGGTAGTTTCGGAGCATTGTGTGTCCGTTGGAGTCATCGGAAGGGCTTGGGAGTCGGTGTTGGAACTTCGGAGTGAGGTAAGTCTCTTTTCTAACTTTGTGAGGGGGAATCGTCCCCCTAGGTGAATTAATCCAGTATATGCTACTATCTTCGGGGGCTACGTACGCACGAAGTGACGGGAGTCCGTGCGTAGCTACTATTATGCCATGTCCGGGTAGCCTAGGAGTCACTAGCATGCTTTATATGTGTACCTGTAACCCTGCATGTAACATTAAACTGCTATGTGACCGAAAACGTAATTGAATGTTTAAAAGGAAACTAGAGTTCATATCGTTAACCTACTAAAAAGAGAATTTGTTTCCGCTGTGAATATATGTGTACCTGGACTGGGTTGTATCATGGAGTATTACTAAACTGGACAAATGAGTTTCAAAACAAAGATTTCAAAACATATATTTCATGTTTCTTTTAAAAATGGATTTTTACCACTTTCTTGAGAAAACCTGCTTCTTGATAAAAATGAGGATGTATTATGTGAATGTGTGTACATATGAGCACCTGAGTCGCATGTATGATTCGCGAGCAGGCTAGCCTTATTATTTTTATGCTGACCGCTTCGCATGATCGATTCGCGAGCGGGGAAAATAGATGCATCTATGGTTCGAGCCGGTCGACCCCTCGGCAGTGCACAGTTTATTATTGTTGGTCCGCGCCGTTCGACCCTCGACATTGCCTGCACATGATATTTTCTACGTAGTTGCTATGATATTTTCCTGATTACTGGCCTGAAATGTTAAATTGTCGATTGAAATGACAAAGACTTAAAGTTATTAAAAAGACTTTTGGAAGAAGTTGTTCCTTCCGTTGATTTATTATTAGTTGATTAAATCACCATGTTGATTAATTGTTAATATGATGAAGATATAAAGTGTTAAATGTGAACAAAATTGAAGGATGTTTAAATCCTGTTTTATAAACTGCCTATGATAAAACCATGCTTAGTGTCACTCGTAAATATTCCAAAATTGACCTTTAGTAAATGTCTAAATTGACCTCTCGTCACTACCTCTCTGAGGTTAGGCGGGCGACTTACTCAGTACACATTGTTTTTGTACTCATACTACACTTGTTGGGCATTTTATTTCACAGGTACTTTTATAGCAATGTGGAGGTTCGGAGACTTAGGCGAGTTGCATCATTCGGAGGCGATCCGCAGTTGACAGAGTCTCCTTCAGACTGTATTTATTCATATTTTAAATTTCCTTGTCCAGTTGTATTTCGGGCAGGCTTTATAATGATTGTATAAATTCTTAGAAATTGCTCATGTACTTGTGACACCGGGTTCTGGGATATGTACTGGGATAATTGTTTAAGTGAAATCTTTAGATCACTGTTTTTAAATAACATAATTTTATTCGCGGTAGTATTTTAATTTACGAAAATTTATTTATTTGATTATGAAAATCAAGGAAAGGTAACGGTTTCAAAAATGTTAAAACATGAATGTAGTTCAACTAATTAAGGATTTGGCTTTCCTGACAATGGTGTCCGGCGCGATCACGACATATGGATTTTGGGTCGTGACAACATGGTATCAGAGCGCTAGGTTCCCGTAGGTCTCACGAGTCATGAGCAAGTCTAGTAGAGTCTTGCGGATCGGTACGGAGACATCTGTACTTATCTTCGAGAGGCTACAAGGCAGTTAAGAGTACTTCCCTTCTTGATCTTCATCGTGTGAGTTGATTCCTTTGAGGCTTATGTCTATGTTCATTCCTACTCAATCTTACGTGTCGCAAAGTTCTTGCTATGGATCAGGAATTTGAGGAATGGAAATGGTGCTACGAATGTAATTCGAGATGCTTCCATGTGTAAATGGTCGTGGTTGTTGTTATGACCCTGTGAAAGGGTAATGTGTTGTTTCAGCTCAGTAGCTATTTTTTTGGGAGCCTTGAGGCTGTGCTCGGGTAGTGATGATGGTTGCAATTGATTGTCGCGCGGTGTCGATATGATGATAGAAAGTTTGCCCGTATGTTGGGAGAGATGAATGGTATGAAGGGAGGTCTCCTCAGAGCGTGATTTTGAGATTTCAGTGCTTTTGTGCCGGCAGAGGAGTGGCATTTTGGGTTAGGAATGGTCCGGTTGGGGTTGATAAGGCAGTAAGACTTGGTGTCTTCAAGTGAGATGGGATATGCACCTGTGATGTGTAGTCATTGTCATTGATCGAATGGAATGTGTTAAGTTTGTCGGTGCTATGGTTTCTTCGGCTGCGTGGGGTCAGAGTATTGAGAAGAAGTATTGAAGAATGTGGTTGGAAAAGAATGATCTTGGAATGAGACTAGGCAGTAGTTCCATTTCTAGGAGGCCAGAGAAGCGAAAGTCGAGCATTCGCAAAGTGGGGGAGCGGCAGCCCAACTTGGAATTTGAAGATATTATCGCACATTTAATGGATGTCCATGAGGAGCAGACGGACTAGTAAGTTGGTAAATGAAGCAGGGCGTAGGATGGAGTATTGAGGTCGCAGATAGCGTGCATTTCAGCGTCGTTTGAAGGTGTTTGCGGGTGATTTCTACAGGTGGGTTGTCTTCTGGGGATAGGTTAGCAATGGCGGGGTTGGCAAGTGTCTGTGAGGGTTCCCAATGGATAGTTGGTAGGAGATAGAATGTGTGAATGATGCTAGAGAATTCGAGTATTTAGGGAGTGCTAACAAGAGAATTTGGAAGATTTGGATGGATTGGCTGAGCAAGATCGTGTTATCAAAGGGGAAGGATCTCAGCAGGGTCTAGAGTGGTGCAAGGAGTAGCCTCAGGTTAAGTGGGGGAGTCCCACCATGTGCAGTTGGGTTGTAGGATTGTCTTCGCATGGGGTTGAGGATTTTTGGCGTGTATGCAAGTTTCCAGCTAAGGAAAAAGGAGTAAGATGGTAATTGTGCGTGAGATTTGATGAATATGTTCAAAAGTTGTCCCTGACAGATCAGGGTTAGCCTTCGGAAGATTCAAAATTTATGCTTAAGGCATGGGCGAGTTGTAAGGATAGTGACTCAGTCACGTGTTTCATTGAGAAAGGTGTTCATGTGCTAGGAGAACCTTGGAGTTGATTGTATTCGGGGCCAGTCAGGGTAGGTGACTCTCAATAGCAATCCTAGTGAGTTCAAAAGTTAAGAATGTGGCAATTAAGGATTTCAGGCAGCAGTATGATCGAGAATCGAGCTTTTGCAGAGTAGTATCTGAGAAAAATGAGGACGGTTGGAATGTTCTATGATATGTTTCAGCATGAAGGAGAATATTGAATGAGTGAGATAAATAGCCTCCGGGTTGAAGAAAAGATTATCAGAAGGGTATGAGACGGGTTGCAGGATTTGGGCAGCATAGTCTCGTGAATCATGGTCACTCGGGATGAGTGAGGGTTGAGTTTGCTATGGGTTGAAGGAAGTTGTTATTATTCCTTAGGCAATTGATGATGATTAAAAGAAGATAGATTTATTAGCCATGGTTGAAATGGCACATTTGCGGCAGTGATTGGTTCCTTTGATGTCATTTGGTTATGCATGTGGTTTGTGCCAGTGTGTGCGGGGCTTGTCGACCGCCGTAACGGATTTTATGTGGGAGCATTTGAGTGCTATGGCCTGTCAGGTATAGGCGGACCCCGGAAGGGTTATGGTGGTAAGACTACCACTTAAGATTTGCATGATTGGGTGATAATGGGAATTCACTCGTGTGATGAGATGGTACTCTTGAATTGAGTCAAGTAAAAAGTTTCTATATGATAAAGTGTTCACCCTATTGGTGGTTCGAAAGTTATGATGGAATTCTTGCGCTACCTCATGTGGGTATGTTAAGTGCAGGAAGCAGTATGTAACTGGGAGTAAGAATCGAGATTTAGGTCCGATGTTTATGAGGATGTCATGAGCTCGGAAGAGCAAGAAGAAGTGATTTGAAAGTTCAGAGTAAGCTGGTGTCATCTTCAGTGTCGCCTGAGATGATATTCGGTGAAAGAGGCTTTGTACCCTGGTTATGGGTTCTTGATTGTCTTACAGCGTGGTATGGCCAGTGATGGATGTGCAGACTTGTTGCCTTGTGTGGAAGGTCGTGGAAGCATGACCACAAAAATATTGTATAAAGTGTGACATGTAGTCACTTGATGGATTTCAGATCTGGACTGAGCATAAAGAAGTGCAATATTTCTTAATTGAGAATATACGCCTGGAGGGCGTTCGGTTCAGTTGATTATGGATTATGGGGTGTTAGTCCCGGTGATTATGGTTGTTCTCGTGTATTATGAGAAAAAGTGGGTTAATGTGGACCCAGGTAAAAGATAATAGCTAAGTTTGGTGCGAGCGAGGTGGCTCAATGTTTGTGGATGGATTTAAATATGATTATGGGCTCCGTGTGAACCAGGCATGTTCCTTTCAGTAGAGCGCTTTTCATGGGAAGGTATTAGAACAACGGGTGTTGTTCCGTCTTCGTCGTATTCATGTGTTATTTTGATTGTGCCGTGTGAGTTGTGAAACAGCTTTGATAATTTTTTATGTGTTGAGGTCCCGCTTAGTGGGGATGTTGTGTGAGCAGGATAGCTCTTGAGATCCAGAGTGCATATATATATCGCACCTCAGTTGTGCTTGAGTTTTGTAGCCTATGGCTTTATCAATCTCCCCGGGATGGTATTATGCACTTAGCGTGCTTGTGATCGACATTCAATAATTCGTAACAGTGAGCAAATCAGCTCCGTATATATATCTTCTCATGTAAATTTTATGTTATTCAGATCGGGTTGCACGCCGCAACAGTGTGATGATGAGAAGGGTTAATATGTATTTATTTTCTTGTGTTTTATTTTCCTATTTTCTGGTAAGAATTCATATTAGTTGCATGAGCCGAATAGTTCCGTCCTGAGTCGCTTCTTATTATCATGTTCGAGTTATGGTCTATTGGCGCGATGTGGTATCATGTGAGGTTGTTGGCCAATTTTGGGGTGATTTGTTGTCTGAGCAGTTCATACTGGGTGAGACGAGATTTTCGGACCAGGGATCAGCACGATAAGGTTATGTGAAGTGTATATTAAAGAACAAATACCATCATTCAGGTTCATAATGAAAGTGATGATTCTAGTCAAGATGAGGTATTCAAGGATTTGTTAACTCTGCAGTTGAGAGTGAATTTCTTCGCATTCCCTCCGTTGTGGTTGTATCGCCAGCATTATGGCAGGATGTCTGTATAATTGTTATGAGGTGCATCAGGAGCATCAGATTCGTGGACCTTAGCTAATAAGGTTCAAGGAGCGTCGTTATGGTCAGACGATGAGTTATGCGGTGCATGGTGCCGATTCAGCAAGGGTATGCAGCTATGATCTGGTATATCATGTTCTAGTTGATCCAGTGCTTATATATATTGAAACTAGGCCTGGCTAGAGAAATTTCAGGTGTTTGAATGAATTCTGAGCTTATTATATGGATAAAGAAGAAATCTCCAAATTTGATCAATCTATTGTGCTCGATTGGGTTGTGGTAGAACGGGCAGGTGCTCGAGATGTTAAATAGTGATTTCAGGTAACTCCAGGACAGTTCTTAGCACGTTCGAGGACGAACGTCGGTTTAAATGGGGGAGAATGTAACGACCCGATAGGTCGTTTTGTGCTCTAGCACGTCGTTCAGCGATTTGAAGTCGTGAGCAGCTTCGTTTCAGGTATTATGACCCGTGGTCGTGGTCGGAATTGAATTCCAGGAAGTTTAGAATTGATTTGGAAATAAAATTCTCATTTCAGA
>ML336898.1:0-59972 GCA_005239505.1 Nicotiana paniculata | reverse complement strand
GCTAAGTAAGAACTAAGTACAAACTAGTACTTAGCCGCATATAGTTTATACATTGAAATGCCCTTATGTTGTCAGTTAGGGACTTTTGAAAGATCCAAGTTTACCCCCGATGGAGCTGGGGGTAACCACCAATCAAATAAAAAAAGGGGGGGTGAATCAGCACTTTAAACTTCTCGAGAAAGAGGATTGACTTCTTCATCAGCAGGAGGAACGGGAGCAACTAGGGATGAAGAGGCACAAGCAGCAGGAGTCTCACCATCAGGTGAAGAGAGGTTATGACCTTGTTGAGCTTTCTCCATGGCTTCCTTAGTTTTAGCTATTTCAGCAGTAAGGTCGAAACCCTCTTGACTCATTTCCGTCAATGTGTCAAGGCGAGAATTCATATATGCCCAGCTCACATCAACAGCAGCCACCTCTGCAAGATCATCATAATCCTTTGCCCATACTTGAAGCTCAGCTCTCAATCCGTCCTTCTCCGCTTCAGCAGCTTCATGGGAGGCCCTTAACGGTACAATCGACTCCTCCAGAATTTGAACTTTATCTAAAGCATTACGAAGATCCTCTTGAGTACGGGTGAGTGATTGCATGAGCTCGCGGAGTATTCCTCCTTCTGTCCCAGCAAGCTTTTCAAGCCTCTAATCTCCTCTGAGGAGCGGGATAGCTGCTCAGCAAATGAGGACTCCAGAATACTCTTGTCTTTATCAGCCTAACTGGAAGAAGCCTTCTCTACTGTCAGTTCTGCCGCCATGAGCCTCATCTGCCGCTTCAAGGTACTCATTTCCTCTTCTATGGCATCCATGTCAATCCTTAGTCTATCATATTGTGTTTTCCAATTATCAGCATAGGCCTGCAACTCTTTTGAATCCTGATCCGTATTTGAGATCCTCTTCATGAGCTCCATGCCTATAAGATTAATCTACAAGAAATAAACCAATTAGATATGATAAATTTCATATACGAAAATGAAAGAGGATAAACTGCATCATACCTTCAAAGAGGTATGCACAACTGCATTGGCCCATGTAAGAGCACAATGGTTGGCTATCTTGGTTTTCTCAGTGGGACCTATCAAAGGATTGAGCCACACTTTGGGCTCACCTGTTTTCTTGAAAAGATTCCCCTCAGCTGGAACCTCTATTATCACCTGCCGCATCTCTCTGCTGGAAGACCCTACTTCCCTAGCGGAAGGCATGGAAACAGGCAGAGATGAAGCAACAACAGGCATGAAGGGTTGAGGAATTGGAGAAGCCACGGGCAAAGTAGCAGACACGGAGGATTGAAGAGTTGAGGAAGCCACGGGAAAATAAACAACATAAGCCGTAATAGCCAAAGGATAAGATGAGACATCTTCTCTTAAAGAAGCAGGAAAAACAGCAACCAAAGGGACATCATCAGGAGCAAGGTCAAAACCTTAATGGAACAAGTAACCTACAGACTCATGAATGGGGGAAGGTGAAACATCTTCAGAGGTAGAGGGCTCAACCACAGACACGGAAGGCAAATTCATGGGTGTAGACTCATCGTCCGAAACCACCCGCCTTCTCCGTGGCCTGCACACCAAAGCAACCTCCTCTTCTTCTTCTTCTACGGAACGGGACTCACCAATCTTCCTCTTCGAGGAAGACGAACCAACAATAATCTCTTGTGTCTGGGCCAAAGACATCTTCAGGATAGATGAAGCAGACACCCCACGAGCAGAGAACCCTATCAAAAGGGAAAAAGTTAAGCGACAGAGAAAGAAGAGGCTCGAATAAGGAAAGAAGCAAGAACAAAAGCTTCACTTACCGTGGGTCTTTACATGCCAACCGTACTTCCCAGAAAAGTACTTCCAAGATCTCTCTTCTAAAGGAGCAACGGATAACAATTTTTCTACCCAATCAGGGATACCAGAGACATTCTCAACAATACCCATGATTGCTGAGAGAAGAAGAAACAGATACGGTGTTAGTAAAACATCTCAAGTTAGAACGAGGAAAAGTGAATAGATATGAGCTAAAGCGTACTCACATGCACGATTCTACTTCTTAGGGAAGGGAATATTTTCTTCACCCACTAAACCAACAGTGGGTACAGCGACATACCAGAGGTACCAACCCCTATCCTTATCATCTCCAGGGGTTACCAGCACTCTTTTACTACTAGTTATCAAAGTAAAAATCCCTTGACGAAACAATGCAGGAGAGTAGAGCTGAATAAGATGGTTGAAAGTAAAAGGAACCGAGGCTAAAGAAGCTAAACTCCTAAGACATGCGAAAACTCGCCACACAAGCGGACCAACTTGTCCTAAGCAGATATTGAAGAAATGGCAGAATTCAATTATGGCTGGATCAATGGGAGGTCTAAACCCTAGAGTGAAAGGGTACGTATAAACAAAAGAGTATCCCGTATTGTAAGATTTTATTCTTTGATTACTATTCGGAATGTAGACAGGGAAATCAGGCCTCCAAAAACACTCCCTATGAACAAGGGAAATCTGACGCTCAGTAATAAGGGTTGGATACCTTTCGACACTCTCAAGGGAAGAAGATTGGTCTACGAGAACTTGATTATCTCTAGAAAATACAAACTCAGCAGGAATAATTTCATCAACTCCAGGTTCACGAAGGCGTTCATCTCTACCTCTAGACAAAGACCGGGAAGGCCCCCTCTAGCCTTCGGAGAAACTAGAGACCTAGCGGAAGGAGGGGAAACTATATGAGAAGAAGAAGAGCCTCTCAAATGAGTGGATCCTAGACTCCTAAGTCTACCACCCCTCCGTCTCCTAGTCGGAGCAGAAGATGGCATTAAACTCTCAATTACTCTCTGAGGTTGATTTGAAGAAGACATGTTTACAAAGGCAAGAAAAAGTTCTTTACAAAAGACAAAGTTAGAAAGTATTTTGTGGAAGCAAAAAAAAGAAGAAAGGTATTTATACTTGAGGACAACCGTCAAACATAAAAAAAAAATGATGAAAAGTCATAATTGAAGGTGTCACTTCGGGACTGATGCAGCCGCAGAAAGCCCCAAAAAGCGCCGAGTAACTACAGAACCAATCTGAGAAGGACACGTGGTTTGAGCATTAAATAGAAATGACAAACGACGCCTATAATTCAGAAAAGGATACAATGTTTCGAGGTAAAGAGGCGGCAAAATATTCCCGCCATAAATGCGTATCCACTTACCAAATATTAATCGATAAATAAATGGTAAGTGGGGGACTATCTGTATTGGTAAAAAAATAGCCTCACACGTTAGCTGATTCTAGACAACTCAGCCGGGTACGTGGACCAAGGGAAACGCGACAGCTGGACATGATTCTATTAAGAGATACGGAACAAAGAGGCACGGATCAATAAATCATCGAGTCCATCAGCCACGGGAAACTCAACCTGATCAAGACAGGGAAGAGACATGGTCAGAATGAATCTGGACAAAGCTACGGGCAGATTCAAGGACCCACAATTGATTACTCGTACGTTATGTAACCACACCCGAATTACCGTTATCCTTTGTAATGCCCCATTAATGTCATAATTAGTCATTAATGGGCAATCATAGCAAAAGTTATACGTTATATCAAGGAATCTCCTATATAAGGGACGGGAATACAGCTTGTAAAGAATCATCTGATTTTTGAATACAATCTACTTTGCTTTTCTATATTTCTGCAATATTGTCTATTACTCGTTTCTCTTTATTTCCTTGATTATCAATAACCCGTGTTCATCCTAGAAAGCTTTGGTCAAAGGACCTAATTCTTTGGTTAAACAGCGGGTACCACTACTTTATGCATATAGTATATCCAGGGGCGAATATATATGACGCCAAGCGGTGTCACAGGACACCGTTTTCCCAAAAACTTTTACTAAATATATGATATATAAATAATAAATAAAATAAAAATTATTGGATATAAATACAAGAATTGACTTTGTCACTATAGGTATGTATTCATTTGTTCACGTTTTCAAATATTGACACCATTTATGAAAATTTATGCGTACGCTTCTAAGTATTACCTACAACTAGTTACAAGACCGAATTGGAAGGATGGGTCGGTTTTGTTAGTTTATGATTAACTCGAATAAGTCTTTTATTCACAAAGCAAATAAGTTCGATTTAGGTTCATATAAAAAAAAAGGTGAAAGAGCGTCTCCAGTGAATCTTTTGCTTAAAAAATAGTTGAATACTACATATTCTTTGTTTGACCAGATTAATTTACCTTTATCATTCTTGGGTTATTTTTAACATGTTAATTGTCGAGTTATATGATAATATGTTTAAAGCAAAACCTTTAATGTTCAAACCTATAATAATCAACTCAAAACGACTATTAATCAAGTTATTTTTTCAAAAGCCAATAGAAAAGACATTTCCAATAATATTCTAATATTTAAATTAATATTGTGTCATAAAAAAAAATATTATATGCCTAACTTGAAAAAAGTTGTTCATGAAATAAGTATAATAATAAAAAGTAGAAACAAAATAAAGATCGTACAAAAGTTTTAAAAAATAAAGAAGAAGAGAGAAACTTAGCAAATAAAAGGAAGAAAAAAGAGGAAAAGAAAACGAAGAAAAAAAGGAAAAAGAGGTGAGGCCCTAGGGCCCAACTGAAAATAAAGGAAAACCAGGAAAAAATTAAGAGAAACAAGGAAATGATCCTTTAGGTAATCGATCTCGAATTAACAAAGTCAATGACAGCTTTCAGAAGGGACGCTTACCCACATCGACTTTGTTGTTTCTGGGTGCCATTGCTTTAATATATCTATTTTTTCATAGATATATTGCATACATAGTGAATTTTTTAGCGAAGCGAGCGGGTCACCCCAACCTCATAAGGTATATCCGCCCCTAGATAATATAAGGACGGTGAACCAATTTTACTCATACTAATATAATTTTTAATAACCTCTAGAACGTAAACAATATAAAAATATTAATACTGAAATTATTCATACTAATAGTATGAATAGAAGACTTTACTTATACAAAATATATATATATATACCAAAAAACATTAGAGCACTAATTTTTACTGTCTCGTCAAAATTTATTCGTACGTACATTTACTTGTTAAATCAGTAAGTGATCTATTGACTCTAGCTCCTTCATACATACACGCCTTTAAAAATAAAATCTTTTTCTTAATTAGTAAATAAAAAATTTAGTGAAAACGAAAAAAATGAAGAGAAGAAGTATCACCGAGCTAATTTCAGATCCTTAGCTATCATTAGAAAAAGGAATATAGAGCTCCAGTAAAAAAAAATACAACATTGCAAAGTGCAAAAAAAATAATAAAATCCTAAATGGGGCAGGGCAGGGCTTAATAGAGCAATGTAAAAATTTTAAAATATTCCTTCCGTTCACTTTTACTTGGTACGTTTTGACTTTTCACGCCCCTTAAGAAATAATAAATGAAGTGCATAATTTACCATAATACTCATACTAATTGATGCATATTTTATTGGATTTGAGAAAATGATTTGAAATGAGTAATAAATACCATGGGTATAACAGGAAAAAAAAATTGTCTTCTCTTGATATGCGTAAAGTGACAAGTATAAATAAAAATCTATTTTTAGTATACATGTCAAGTAAAAGTAAACGTTAAGGAGTACTAAATAGGGCAGGACAGGTCAAAAGAGTTTAGCACGTCAAAGCTTGCGCCGCCCCGCCCGAATTGCCATCTGTGTGACCAATTCTGATTCAAATTTCATAACATATTAAGTGGAACACAAACGGATCTTCATCAATCACTAATACTACTATGTTAGCATTTTGGTTTTTTGCCAGTTACTCCTGGCTGAACTTGGAACACATTGATCAAATAATCGATTATTAGCCTTATATATTTATTAGCAAATTGGACCAAATTCAACATTTCAAATGTGTATATGTGCTTTTTAGTGAGTAAATTCTTTGTTTTTGTTGAATATTTGGGATGCAGTTACATGATACCTATTGGCAACTGGTGCAGCTGCTGGATTAGGTTTCAGTGTGGAATATAACAGAAATGTGGGCATCGATTTTTTCAACGTAGCAAATGCTGCTGCTAGCTTGCTTCTTCTTGGATCTTTTTTCTCTGTTTTATCCTCTCCTCTTTCTTCTCTTAATCTTCCAAAAACATCTTAAGCTTTAAGATCTACTACTGAAAATTATGAATTCTCAAGAATTTGGTTTTAATATGGTTAGGATCATACTTATGCAATTCACAATATATCTTCTTTTTTTTCAAAATATATGGTTTTTGATCCATTGTTTAGTGCAATTGATAATATATGATGCAGATTTGTGCATGCTTGGCGAAGCCAGAAATTTATCAAAGGGTGTTCACTATTCTAAAAATAAATTTTTACTTTTACTTGTCACTTTTAGCAGAAGACAATTTTCTTTTTCCTGTTATACCCACAGCATTAACTACTCATTTCAAATCATTTTCTCAAAAATATTAAAAATATGCATCAATTAATATGGTATCATGGTAAATTATGCAATTCATTTATTATATCTAAGGGGCGTAAAAAGTCAAAATATGACAAGTAAAAGTGAACTGATGGAGTATAATTTGGAGAATAGTAACTGTCCAGGTGGCAATGTTGCAATTTGTTTCGAATTTGTATGCATTAACAGTATAAAAATTATTTACGCAACCATGTTATTTGAGAAACAATTATAAGTAATTCTATTTAATAACTTCAAATGCAAGTAATAAACCTTGTTATAATATATTATGTTACACTGATGATATAGAAATTCGATTTGATATAATATAAATCTTTTTTCCCAACCCTTCCCCTTAAAAATAAAAAAGAAACCACTTTTCCAGCACATGAATAAAAGTTAAAAGAACCTTTTTTGCCTGATCAACACTCTTTTCAAGTTGCTTAATCCTGCATGACATAAAGGTTCTCTTATTCATATAACTATAAAAGCTTCCATAGCTAGACAAATCTTCCCTTTCCTTAGCCTCAAAACTACAACAAAAAAAAACCATTTTTCCTCCACCAATCTCTATCTCAACACTTTTGCTTTCAAGATTTAATTTAAAACCTCTCCATTTTCAAGAAAAATGAACAACACTATAGGGGAAGCCAGTGAAGGTCCAGATCAATTTAATGAAAAAGCCTTTGAAAATTATGGCTATGGTGTTGGATTTTCCCTATTAATTCTTGTAATAATTATACTCATCACCTATTCTTCCTACTTATATATTGGAAAAAGATCAACCAACAATTCCTCTTCGCATATTGGAAATTCCAACGCCACCACCAATATATTGGAAAATCATTTGATTTTCATTCAACAAGGTATTGATGAAGATACTTTAAAAAGCTATCCAAAGTTACTTTATTCACAAGCCAAAGCTCATAAAAAGAACTCATCAATTTCTTCAGGTTGTTCAATTTGTTTGGCAGATTATAAAGACAATGATAAACTTAAGTTATTGCCTGATTGTCACCATATTTTTCATGTCAAGTGTATTGACCCTTGGTTAAGGCTTCACCCAACTTGTCCAAATTGTAGAAGTTCTCCTTTTCCATCTCCTTTGCCTACTCCTTTGGCTGAAGTGGTTCCATTGGCAACAACGTCAAGCTGATTTTGTCTTGTCTTCTTCTTTTTGTTTGTGTAAATGATCCAATTTTAATGTACATGTTAGGTTACTTAATTAATTGTTTTGATGGATTTAACAGTGTGAGTATATTTTATATTATCAGTATACTTTATTCTGTGATAACAAGTTAGTTTTTTTACTAGGTTTAGTTATATTATTGTAAAGGTTTATTGTAATTACCTAATAAGTGACCTGATTATTGTTTGACCAAAAAGTATGGGACATTTTGTTAAACTAATTAAATAAGAAGATAGAGGGTAAATCCTAGTTAAGGATAATTAACTCTAGATATGAGATGGATAACATGAATAGAAAAATATAGTTGAGTATAAATACTGGCAATAATCATGGCCGGATTTAATAGTATGAAAAAAGACTATGCATTAAAGAACATCAAATGGCAATAAAATGTAAATAAAGGAAAGGATTCACCCAATCTCGAGTAAGATGGATATCCTTTTATTTGATAAAGATGAACGATAGACAAATATAAGAATCCTAGGACCCTTTTTCCGATCTGACGAGGGTGTAGGGTAATAGATGATCTAATCTCTTCAGAGAGATGTGCGTGTATTTTTTCTAGAGAGAGAGAGAGAGTCTGCCCCCCTCCCCCTCCCCCCTAGAAGTCTTCTCTCTTGCTACTTATACAGGACACTTCACTTATCTAACGGTCCTAACCGAGAGTACACAAGTTTTGAGAATATCCTGTAGAATATTTCTCTTAAAATATCTTATTACTAAACTAGCCGTTTGGGCTGATCCGAGTGCTCGACCTCGACCGTAGCTGCGCTCCTCGCCAGTATATTACTTCCTGAACATAACCTCGGCCTGATCGACTCTTAGTCGTCCTTTTTTAGATTTTGACCCATAGAGTTAGTCCCTCCGCCTGTCAAGGTCGTCTTTGGGCGAGCTCGATGGGCGGACTTTGTCAGTTTGCAATTTGAGAAATCTGAGCATCTTGGTCGAGGGGAGATCCCTTTATGGTGAGGTGACGATGTGGCACTTCGAGAGCCATATCTGACTGTTACATCGGTTTGAAATGACGTCATTTCGTCATGCGTCATTATGGCACACATTCCCTGTACGTTACGTCGTTTCCCATGCCTCTTCTGTTTTGAAATCAATGTGGCGGCATTTGGCTATCTCGATCAGGGTGACTGTATTCTTATAAATAGAGACGGGAACTTCTCATTTGGGCTGCTGCATTTCCTAATCGTTTGAAAACCCCAAGATTTCCTTTCTCCTTCTTTAAATTTCTTGTATCTCCATCTCTCTTATTTTAACATTCCCCGCCATTATTATCCCCTTCACCTTTGCACTTCTCATCTACGTAAATAGAAAAAATGGCTAGTGCATCTTCTAACCTTGATGGAGTCGTTGATCATGTTGCGTTGGAGGTGGATATGCCCTCTCATGAAGAAGGAGTAGTCATTGTGGAAGGAGAGAATTTCCCCAGTATGTATGAGATAATTCCATGTTCGGGAAAGGCCGGGTCTGATTTCAAGAACCCACCTGACGACGATTCTGAACTCGTCGTTTCCGAGATTGATGCGGAGGCGCTTGTTGCACTTAGGGCCAAATGGAGAATCCCAAACCATGTCGAGCTCATTCCTGCTGGTAATGATGTCGTGCAGGTATATCTCCTAGGGTATTGTGCATTTTATGCGTATCTGTTTGTCGTCGGTTACACACTTCCTCTTTCTTCCTTGGCGGAGGACTTCTGTCGTTATTATGGTGTGTGCCCGGCTCAGATCTCCCCGTATGTATGCAAGCTTTTCCTTATGCTCATCAAGTACGCGGAGTTGGCCAACCGTTGGATTTCTCTCCATCATCTGCTTCATCTCTTCGTCCCAAGTTTTCACAGGGGTACGATGATACACCTTTGCCACCGCGGGACCAAGGTCCTGGTGGTGAAGATGGATGATAAAACTAATCGTCGCTTTTGGGCCAATTTCTTCTTCGTGAGGAGGGAGCATGTGGTGTCGAACCCTAGCGGGTTCCCCGAGGAATGGAACTATGTTCATAAGTGTTTCTCCCAAATGGTTGTTCGCTATTTCTTTTTGGTGATCTGATCGTTTTCCCTCCTTTCTTTTTTTGTAGCCAAGAAGGACTCTCCTTCTCTAGTCGCCGACATCCGCGACCGGGTGAGCCAGATTTTTCCTTATACGGTGGGGATTCGTGAGTGGTCGCCGTTAATGAGAGATTTGGGTGCATACTTTCATCCAGTGAGTCATTTCTCCTTTTCTTTAATAACTTCGCCCTTCATTCCATCTTTTCTTCCCTTCTGTTTTTTTTTTGGCTTAAGTCTCTTTTGTTGGTAGGTCGGAGGGCCTCTAGGCGGGCGAGGCTCCTATTCCTGCTTTTCGTCAATCGAGTGCTTCGACCGGACCTGTACCAAATTGTGGCTATAAGCGATCATGCTCAGGTTGCTTCTACCTCGCAGACCCCAGCCTCGGGTGGGCCTAGCCGCCAAGATGCTACTTCCTTTGTGGAGATTCCGACTTCCACAATTTTTCATTTGGTGGATTAATTGTCGTAGGGGGAAGATGAAAAGGCTCCGTTGAAAAGGTAAAGGATAGAGACTGATGGAGTGACCGAGGACGAGGGGCCTTCGAGGGTGAACCCGAGTTGGCCACGTCTGAACCGGGTGACGGTACTGATTTTGGGCACAGAGACTGTGCCTCCTTCCGGTGTGGAGGTGGCTTCCTTGAAAGGAGGTCAGCGACCAAAGGCGATTGTGGTCATTCTGAGGGATGACCCATAGACTTCACCGCGGTCCGGTATTCCCTCTTCGGCTGGGGATAGGGCTAAGAGAGTGGTCATAGATGATTATGAGTCTGGCTCTAATGTCGATCCTGAGGATGTGAGAATATTTGAGGAAGGGTTTACCCGAGTCGAGGTGAAAATGGATGATTCTTCTCGCTTGATCGATATCCCTTCGGACTATGATTTGTTGGAGGATACGGTGAGCTTGGTTCCCTCCTTCACCCCTCTCTGCTCTGCCGCCGAAAATAGGACCCTTCAGGAGCTCAGAGATACCGATCTATCACGGGGCATAGCCGAGATGGCTTTGAGGGTGAGTCCTTTACTGTTTCTTCTTTTCGCGCCTTCTGCTTTTACTGATTTTTGGCTCTTTCTTTTTCTTCTCTCTTTTCTTTCTTTAGACTTTTATCCTGGAGATTGAGAGCGCTCATCGCGAGGAAAAGCGGAAGGTTGTTTTTTAGAAGATGGTTTTGAAGTACCTCTGCTATCGTGACAAGTACCGTGAGATGTGTACACGCTCGGAGGGGGAGGCGATGTCCAATCCCTTAGAGAGGAATTGAACCAGAAGGACGAGGAGCTGGTGTGATCTATTAGCAGATGCAGCGAGCTCGAGGGATTTCTTAGGGTCTAGGAGGACGCGCTTAAAGTAAGCAAGGGGGTCGTGGCCGAGTGTATAGACCTCCAAACGCAAGTGGCAAACCTACGAGCCGAGCTTTAGCAAAGCTCGATCAGAGTTTCCTCCCTAAGCGGTCAGTTGACAGAGAAGGTGGTGGAGTTGGAGGGGGTCGAGGAAGATCAAGTATCGGTCTTGGCGAAGGCGGCGGCATTAGAGGACTCTATCCGCGTCCTCAGGTCTGAACGAGCAGCTGAAGCGGAAACGGCTGCGCTAAGGGAGACGCGGCTTGATGAGTGAATTGGTGGGATTGAGAGATATGTCTCGAGCCTGGGTAATCAAGTTGTTGCTCTCGAGGCTGAGAAGGCACGGTTGTTGGTTCATACTTCATCTCATGCTTCTTCCTCCCCCGATGTTCCTCGCCATTTATACGAGATGTGGATCCATGCTGAGGCTCAGCAAGATATATACAGGAGCTTGATGATGGCAGGGAATGTTCCTGAAGACTCTTTTGAAGATGCTCGTGTTAAAGCACGTACAGCAAGGCTTGCCTATGGTTATGACCCTGCGACGTCGGGTATCGGCGAAGATGAAGAGGGCATGGACGGGTTTGCGTCTGATGATGAGTATGCTGATGGAGTGGGTGATGATGGAGGTGGTACTGCTAGATCAGGGGGGAAAGCGGTGATGGCGTGGGCGGAGATAATGTAGCGTGGAGCCCTTGAAGCTTTTTGTTCTTTTCTTTGTCTTTTCTTTTAGTAGGGGGGTCTTTTTGGCCCGTTTTAAGATATTTATTTTCATTGGAATGGAATAGCTGATTTTTGGTTGTATGTCTTCGGTCTTTTTTGCTCTTCTTCCAATATTTTCTTTGCAAAAAATTGATTTGAATGAGGTCGAATGTGAATCAATTTGAACAAGGTCTAATGTTTGACTCTTTAAGTGGTTCGAACGAGGTCGAACGTGAGTCGATTCAAGCAAGGTCGAATGTTTGACTCTTCAAATGACTCAACAGGGTCGAATGTTGCCTTTGTTTGATAGTCAGGGGTCATATGGGCGTGAATTCGAACGAGGTCGAACGTGCCGTAGTTAATTCGAGTGAGGTCGAATTCTACCTTTGTTTGATAATGGTCGGGGGCCGTATGGGCGTGAATTTGAACGAGGTCAAACGCCCCCTAATTAATTCGAGCGAGGTCGAATGTTACCTTTGTTTGATAATGGCTGGGGCCCGTATGGGCGTGAATTCGAACGAGGTCGAATGTAACCCGTAGCTAATTCGAGCGAGGTCGAATATAACTTGTTTAATTGATGCAGCGTCGCTTTGGCGAAATTGCGGGTAAGACTCATGCACTTATGCTTTTCCCACATATATCGGAGAGATTTACATGTTTTTCGGGCTGGCAATCCAGTCCTTGTCTATTTGGTCGCTTGGCATCTACGGTTTTTTTTTCTTCATGATGTTCAGTATCGATTTATTGGAGGATTACGCTTGCCCGTCGCCTGCTAGGCGGTCCGGCGCGGAGAGTATTTTTGTGATATGCTACTTCTCGGAGAATTCGGTGACCTCTTTCTCGATGAGTTGGGTTCGTTGTCGCAACTGATCTTTTTTTTGGGGGGGAGGCCGAAGTGACACACAATATATATTTTTTTATATGACGACGATCGTTCCCTATTCGCGTACTTGGGAGAATGCCCTTGCTTCTATCTCTGGTTAGAAAAAGAGTCAGTTAAAACCGAATGAAATCACTCGTTACCTAGATTTGACCAGTCGACGAGTGGAGGGGAGTGACCACGTTCCTTTCTACGGTTATGCTTTCAGTGGCTGCTACCAGTTTGGCAAGGTCGTCTGCTTCGGTATTCTACGCTCGAGGGATTTGATCGAACTGCCACTCATTGAACTCAGGTAACAGGTTACAGATCTCGGCCTGGTATTTTTGTAGTCTTTGTTCCTTGATTTGGAAAGTCCTTGTGACTTGATTGGCAACGAGCTGAGAGTCGCACCGTAGGACGACTTGTTTTGTTCCGTACTCGAGTGATAGCTTTAGACCTGCCATCACGGCCTCGTGCTCGGCTTCGCTGTTAGTCATAGCTGGGCATCTTATGGACTAGCAAATTATTTCGCCTATTGGGACCTCGAGTTCGAATCCCAGTACCGACGCGTTTGTGATCCAATCCAATCCAATCTCGGGGGCACAAAACCAAAGGATACATAAGTTGTACCATAAAAATAGAGGTAGGACAAGTTTATCATTTCAAAGAGTCACACAACAAGTTATCATCCCTCTCTAAAAGAGAGGGCATTATATATAAGATATAAATTGACGTCTAGCATTAATATGGCAATAGAATTATGGACGTGCTTAATGCATAACGGCCATAACCCTATACTAACAATTTATGCTCATGACATACCAAAGCCATTACTACAGCAAAACGTAGTTTTCATATTGATATCAAACATAACTTAATTTCTCGCTTTTACAAAATCTTCACAAGTCACAACCTTATTCCATTAGCATAAACAACATGCTTTCCAACATCATGCAGCAGCAATATAATCCACTAAAAACTTGTAAAACATTTCATACATATATATGCAAAGATCCAATCTTGATTGGTCTAATTATTTTAAGAGCTTGCCTACGAGTTTCTCAAGTTTGCATTTGTAACGAAAGGATGATGCCGCAATGAACATAAGGTGGAACTAGAATTGAATTTAGATCTAGAAAAAACTAAAATTTTAACTAAAAAATCCCCAAAGAGGGTGCTAAATTGTTTGACCAAAAAGTATGGGACCTTTTGTTAAACTAATTAAATAAGCATATAGAGGATAAATACTAGTTAAAGATAATTAAATCTAGATCTGATATGGATAACATGAATAGAAAAATATAGTTGAGTATAAATACTGGCAATAATCATGGTCAGATTTAATAGTATGAAAAAAGACTATGAATTAAAGAACATCAAATGGCAGTAAAATATAAATAAAGGAAAGAATTCACCCAATCTCGAGTAAGGCGGATCTCCTTTTATTTGACAAAGATGAACGATAGACAAATACAAGAATCCTAGGGCCCTTTTCCGATCTGATGGGGGTGTAGGGTAACAGTGCATGTATTTTTTCTAGAGACAGAGACAGAGAGAGTCTTCCTCCCTCCTAGAAGTCATCTCTCTTGTTACTTATACAGGACACTTCTCTTACCTAACGGTCCTAACCGAGAGTACACAAGTTCAGAGAATATCCTGTAGAATATTTCTCTAAAATATCTTATTACTAAACTAGCCGTTTGGGTCGATCCGAGTGCTCGACCTCGACCGTAGTTGCGCTCCTCGCCTGTATATTACTTTCTAAACATAATCTCGGCTTGATCGACTCTTAATCGTCCTTTCTTAGATAAAATTCTTTTGATCAAATTTTGACTCATACAATTATGCACCTACTTTCCCGCAACATAAATTTTGAAGTCTAGTATAATGGATGAAGTCCAGTAAAGGGGAATTTTGTACAATCCTAATCTTTCATTTTCTTCAATTTGTTTTAATTTACTGAAATTTTATGAATTTTATAAATATTTCTTGGTTCAGTTTACACAATTACTTATCAAAGATTGATGCAAACATGCATATAGTAAATCACGTGTATGGCTTAGAGCTGGCATGAGGGTAAGGAGGTTGCCAAATAAAATTGAGACTTCGTAATAAATTTCAATTTTTATTATTTTGCTAACATCGGAGTATGAACATTGTATGATCTATTTTTGAAAGCCTCAATCGATAAGAGGTCTTTAATTCAAGTTATTATATCATTTAAAGGTTCTTGAATATGATTCGTTAATTTGGAAATATTGGTTGGTCCTCTAGCTAATACCTCCTTAATTATGAGAATTTTAAAAAGGAGGCAACACAATTTTGATGACACAAGCAGAAAATAATTGAATAAGGCAAAAGTGCTTTTTCTATTAAAACACTTACTTTAAGGAGTTGAAGTATTTTGGCTAAATTTTTAGAAAAATTTAAGTGTTTTCGATTAGTAGCAGAAGTTGTTTCAAAAGCTGAAAATAATAGTTTTTTTTCTCGTTAGTACTTTTTGAATCCTAGCGAAGCACAAGTTGCTGCTCTATTATTGACAAAGAATTTGTTTGAATTGAATAATCAAACACAAATTGCTACTCTCTAAAAGTACCTTTGATAGATAACACTTTTCAAAATAAACTTTGAAAGTTTGACCAAACAAGCTAACAGTCGCATTAGACGCAAAGGAAAATTAGGTGATTGATACTTAAATTAATCTATTTTTATTAAGTGATTATATTCCTGGTAGATCAACATTAGCTGGATGTTGCAAAACTCTATGGTAGCATCTTATTAATATTTGTTGCAAATAACCTGAATTAAAAGGCTGAGTATATATTCCAAGTGGTAATTGCTAAGATATTCCTAATCCATTAGCTGCTATTATAGATTCAAGAATGTTGGTTTCTTAATTTTTGGTTTAAGAATCGGATAACTTCGATTTCCAAATACGCTGTGCTTTCCTTAACAAGTAAATAAATGATCTGGTAGTTAGTTTTCAATTGAGGAATTTATTTTTGTCAAAATAGAATCCTCCACCAAATGTTGCATGCCAAATAAGATGCAACAATGCTGCAATTTTTTTTATATGGTGGTGTTCGGAATAACTTGTCCGACTATTCTATCTGATTTTTATTTATTTTCACTATTAGTGATATTGGTAGGGTTCAACGGAGTCCGGAACCAAAATATGGTTATGTGGAACAATAAAATTGGGGACCATAATATGTATAGTGCGGTATTTCACCGCGCTATACCTAACGACCGTTTGTCTGTTAAGGTATAGCGCGATGAAATACCGCACTATATTTGAACTTAAATGGGCAGAATAGCGCCCTTATTTACCGTGTTATACCTACATAAATAAACGGGCCATCTTATTTCGCCAAAAAGAGAAAATCCCCCCGCCCCCTAATTTTTAACGAAAAAAAATCCAGGTGGAGCCTACCGAACCCACAAAAAGTGTAGATTCACTGCCTCACGTCGTATTTAAGGCGTGATCTCGTAGTGGGTTGCTTGTTTCGGCTCCAATTCACCAAATCTTCAACTTTCCAAAAAATTTAAATTGAGGTATTCCGACTTATTTTGTGTTAAAACTCATGTATAAAAAATGTCTATTAGTTTTTTTACTGTGTTCTATATTATTTCATGGTTGTTTTGTGATTTAATTAATTTGTTATTTTTTATCCGGATTATACTATTAGTGTGATAAAAAAATTAGTAAAATAGAGAAATTATTATTAGTTGTTAGTTTGGTATATGTTTTTTCGTGATTGTTTTGTGATTAAATTAATTTGTTATTTTTATCCGATTTAGATTAATTATTTGCTAATAGATTAGTAAATATATAAATTGTTATTTTAGGAATAATTAATCTTATTTAGATGTTATTGTTGTACATATATGAATATGTGACTTTAGTTTCTTGTAGTGGTATCGTGTGCCCGTATTTTAATGTAGTGCTCGTATTTGTAATGTAGTACACTTTTAGCGTAGTAAAATGTAGTGACCTTTAACGTAGTATCTTTGTAGATATTAAAATTAATCGTTTAATTATTTGTTAAACACAAAATATCTGAAAAAAGTTGATAGTTCAAACACAAACTTTCTCAAATTCTAGTCAACAAACGTAAGAAAATGACATTAAATAACAATATTTGTCAAACTAAGTATTGTTACATGAATATTTAGTAACTAAATCTTATATAATTATGAAAATTAATTATTTAATTTTATTATAGTCAAAAATAGGTGAGTAATAAACTAACATATAAAATAATACACTAACATATAAAATAATAAACCAACATATAAAATAAGAAACAAACATATTAAATAATAAACTAACATATAAATAATAAACTAATATATAAAATATTAAAGTAACGTATAAAATAATAAGCTAACATATATAATATAAAATTATAATATAGAAAATGTATCAATCTAATTAACAATAAAGTAAAAATATCGAATAAATTTTAATATTAAAGATATTTCAATATATTTAAAGACGTTAAGCAATGAAAAAGAAAAATATGTTAATTAATATTGTTCAATTTACAGTAGTCGTCATGGAGGTTCCGCATGTGCATCCCGGACCTGCATCGCTAGAGTTACTGTTGCTACAGGCTGACATAGGTCTTCGTACATATGGGAGGGGCAGTGTTTGGCCCATACACTCCGCGCTAGACGGGTAAACAACATGTGGGAATTTCTTAGGGCCCACTCACTCCATCCCCGTGTAGTCAGACGCCTTCAGGATACGGGTTTCTATAGGATCATAGAGATCGATCGGTTGCAGTTGGACTGGTCGTTGATCATGGCTTTGATAGAGCGGTAGCGACCGGAGACGCACACGTTCATTTACCCATTGGTGAGGCTACTATCACGTTTCAGGGAATGGAGGTTCTGTATGAGTTGTCGGTTGATGGAAATCTTATAGCTTAATCGCATGCTCCCAAAGAATATACGGGATTGCAGTACCTATAGATGTTGCAGCGGCTCACTGGTTTCCAGCCAGCGGGGAGTGGGGCCAGTCGTTTGCAGTTGACGCCGTCCGGCTGCATCTGAAGGCGATGGATGTGGACATTACGGATGATACATCGTATTTTCATACCCACCAGTACACCAGATTGTTGATGTTGCTTATATTTGGTGGGGTATTGTTCCCGAACACTTCGGGAAACCTAGTCAGCTTGAGATTTCTTCATCATGTTGAGCGTCTAGATGATTTACCTGGTTACAGCTGAGGTGCAGCTGTTTTAGGTTACTTGTATAGGCAGATGTGTCGGGCGAGCATGGGCACCCAGCGAGACGTTGTCGGATTTTTGCCGCTACTGCAGGTGAAAACATAGTCAATTATTTTTATGATTATAACATACATAGTAAAACTATATCTTAAATTGTACGTCCACATTGTATATTAGATTTGGGCCTGGGAGTGGTTCCTGCAGTTGCAGCCACCTCTACCACGGATCACTCGGATGCACCACCTCCACCGTTTCTCCCTTTAGCTAAGAAGAGGGTTGATAGGCGAGGCTACGGACGCAAGGTCGAGGTTCGACATAATCTCCCCTATTGCAGGGATTTGGTGGATTTGATGGTGGGCGCGTAGGTACATGTATACATAAGTTTACTTGGCATGGATTTATATGTGTTGTGTTTACTTATGATTCTTGTTTTTACTTAATAATTCACATAGAGGCCATACAGCAACGAGCTAATAGTTGGTTTGCCCGATTATTGCTCGAGCGGTCGACTCATGTGGAGCTCTTTCGTCCCATTGATATGTCTCGATATTGTCGAGCATCATGCCATCGAGCATGTCCTTCGTCAGTTTGGTCGACCGCAGCTTGTACCTACTCCGCCTGTTTGGGTTAGGACACATTACCAGCGGGATGATCATTCCAGGGTTGACCAGACATACGTGGCTTGGCTAGAGGCGCAGATTGAGATTTGGGATCGTCGGCATGACCTGATCCGCCACCCCCTCCACCTGAGCCTACGGATGGTGAGCATGAGTATATGGGCTGGTACCACAGCGTTACCCGAATTTTCATCAAAAATCTCGTTCATCGCGCTGGTGATCGGTACATCCCATACACCGGGAGGCATGAGGCACTGGTATGTTATCTGTTATACTTATTTATAACATTAACCTAGCATTCCGTAATTAATATTTTACATGTTGTGCAGACTATTGGCTTACATTTTTTCTAATAGTTGGGTCTGCAGATGCAGTAGCATACCGGCAAGGGAACGACAGCTTTGCACGAATATGGCCGCCAGGTTACAGATCTGGCTTCCCGAACATTGAAGCGAGCCCGAGATGACGAGCGCTTAGGACATGAGGCTGATTATCTGCCACCAAAGCAGTACTATCGTGGGCCAGCAGTGGAGCCTAAATGTGGTCGACGTGGCGGGCGTGCCCATAGAGGAAGAGGTGTCCCCCGAAGTCGTGGGGGTCGTCGAGGACGTGGTCCCCAGCAAGGGGGCATTGAGCCACCTGTTGAGGATTTTGGAGTTGATCATCATGGTGACCACCCTAAGCCACACGATGCTCCTCATGATATGTTGTCATTCAGCCTTCAGCTGACGCCAAGGGCTTCGCAGGTGACCCCGCCAGCTCCATTGTTAATCGCGGGCACGGCCATTACACGACAGGAGTGGGATCAGTATTTTCCTTGTCCACCAGAGCCATCGACGGTTGTTGATGATTGTCCGACACGAGATGTGTATAGTGGGCGCCGATTGAGTTATGGGTCATCATCAAGGGATGCTGAGGATCTTTCACAGGCGCAGGTTTGTTTGTATTACTATAATTTATATTTGTTTTTATCTCATTGATTAGTCATAAATATCTATAGCGTTTTTATTTTTTTTAAAGGCATCATCCTCGTCCGTCACGGAGGCCACTTTGTGCGATACTAACATGCCTGAGACAGATGATTATATTCAGGAGCCCACCGAGACCATGGTAAGACCATTAAAAAAAGTTTAGTTAACACGTACATTAGTAATATATATTTCATATACTAAAATATCATATTATTTTGTAGGTTAGTGCTGGACCGACGTCCCCTCTTACCGAGTCGGCCAGCCTTACCGATGATCCTGTTGCAGCGCATTCTCTGATAATGAGACGACATGATGAGGATGATCTTGATAGTGTAGCGAGAAGCTGTGGGACACATTGATATTTTTTATTATCTTTACATATGACATTCTGTATATAATAGCAACAGTATTTATGTTTTACATTATTTGTGCATGTATTTTTATTTCTCGAGTTATTTATTAGTTTAATACTACAAAATAAAAACAAAAACGACAACTTAACATAATTTAAATTCGGTACAATTAATGAAAATACATGACACATAATATATAAAGATAAAATACTACACTCAACACGTCTATGTGTTTGTTTAGTCACAATCGCCTATTATTCTGTGCTTCAACCACTTAAGCTCTTCCAACCTATTTTTTTCTTCTTCTGCCTCTTTTAGTTTCTCCTGCACTGTCACAAGTTGTTGTTGTAGTTTAAAGATCCGGAGTTCGTATTCACCGGTCATATTCCAAACATATTGCAAACATGATTTATAGTATTCCTGGTTAATGGGTTCATCATACCATTCTTCAAATCTACATTAATTTTCGTCTTGCCAATGGGGATTATAACACAACACTATTAGTTAACATGTTATATAAAAATATTAACAAATATTTTTTCCAAAATAATAACTTACAAGTTGTTGACATATCCAGCGTATGCACCCCTCATTACTATTTGACCAACATGGCTTCAAAATCGCACATTTGCCACAATAACATCTTGGTACGTCATTGCGTCCGAACATTTCTTAATGCAATAAAAAAAAAAATTATGGAAAGTTTTTCTATTTGTTTTGGTTACGCAAATAATAACTAAAATGCGCAAGACTTTTATAGGTAAGATAAAACACATAACGCATATTTATGGCGCGCTATGTTTCGTGTGATAATGATTCTTTAGGGTACAAGACAGCTTTTCCAGAACGGCAGCTTTTTAGGTCGACAAGACAATACACATAACGCATATTGATGGCGGGCTATGTTTCGCGTGATAATGATTCTTTAGGGTACAATACAGCTTTTCCAGAACGGCAGTTTTTTCAGGTCGACAAGACAATACACATAAAGCATATTGGTGGCGCGCTATGCTTCGCGTGATAATGATTTTTAGGGTACAATATAGCTTTTCCAGAACGGCAGCTTTTCCAAATCGACAAGACAATACACATAACGAATATTACTGGCGCTCTCTACTTCGCATGATAATGATTATTTGGGGTATAAGACAGATTCTTAAACTAAACCAAGACATTTGTATTCAAAGACCATTTGAAGAAACATTACAACATCCATTTAAAAAGTTCTACTAACATTTAATAAGTGGTTCAAAAAGAGCCAGAAGGGTGAAGGTAGTTCAACAAATCCCCATGGAACACGTCTTAACACTATCAATCCCTACCTTGAAAAAAATATGCTAGGTTGCTATACTGACTTGGTTGATGATAAGTGGTATGGTGTTATGCGTCCCTTGGAAAATAAGCCTATTAATATACAACTGATCTCAAAGTTGCAGGGCACATTATTGAGGGCGAAGCGCATCCTACAAAGACTGAATGTATGCAAATTTGGGGGGGAAAATTACAATGGGTTCCCTTTTATTCAAACGATGTGATTATGAAGTACTATGCCGCCGGCATGGTCTTGTTGTGCCACAAGCACTGTCTATAACCTTCCTAACAAACACACACAAAGATGAACTAGAAGTGATTCGACATTTGATGAAGGAGATTCTAGAGATGGAAAAGGCACTAGTTGTTCATCATGCAATGGATGATCTTAACTACCTGAGAGGAACAGAGGATCAGTACTGGGATTTATTCAAAAATAAAAAATTGCATAGAGACAATTATTATCCTATTTTACCAACAGTTTTCGAGTGGGAGGGACTACCTAAGTTTATACCACAAACGTTGGACGTTGGAGTCCCATATTGTTGTAGAAATCAAGCAAGTGGTCTTATTGATGATAGCGATGATATACGAGAAATATGTGTCAATTGGGGCCTAGATTATGATGCCTTTGGTCTAGAAGGGTGCGTACACAATGTTGACGAAGAAGATGAAGACAGTGACATTGAAATCATGCCAGACAACGACGATATGGCGAGTGACTATTATTTTTTTTTATTGGGGTGTATGTTAAATTGTTGTATTGAAGTATTAATGTTAAATATCAATTAGATTTAACCACATTGGAATCATAATTTTATTTCATACATTTTGCAAGCTGAACATTTACATACATTTATTACAACAAATTACTGGAACAAAGCACTACGTGTATCCTTGATAATTGGGCACATTGGATGAACTTTCACTGGGAGCTGAATTACCACCGCGATCCAAACCAGTTAAAGGATATTTACGGTGATCGTGTCCTGTTTGGTAACATATGCCACATTTACGCGCATAAACAGTATCACCAACATCCATTTGGTTCTGTATCCGCGTTCTTTTCTGCACTTGTCATTGACGCACATACTCCTTGTTACACACCATTTTAAATGGTTCCGGCGGCCAATAATGCTCAGCAACCACTGGCTGCAACTGTCCACTATAGGTGTTTAAGTATGCAGCAACACTATATTCTTTATCAATATAGCTCGTTGCCGCGAAACCTATATGTTGAAAGCACTTCATGACATGTGAGCACGGCATGTGATAGATGGACCATTTCCCACAGGAACATAACCTTCTTGTTTTATTGACGGTGTGTGTATTATTCCCCGGTTATAATGAATAACGGTGCGAACTTCAAAATTATTTCGCTCGTTGCAATACTACCAAAATGAATGTCATTGTGCTCGCTTCCTGTATTTCTCAAATCTTTTCATTGGTGTTGGCATGAAATCAAAACCCATTTTCATCAATAAGGATGCACCTCTAGACCTTTCAAAAAACCTCTCTGCCATCTGCTTGAATGATATCCGCACCATGGCAGTGACAGGAAATCTACGTGCAGACTTCAATAACTCGTTGAAAGACTTTGACACATTTGTAGTCAGCATTCCCCATCTTCTGTCACCATCTGCATGAAAAGTCCACTTGTCAAGCTCATGTTGCATCAACCAAGTATAGGCTCATTGGTCTTCCTTCATATCAATTCCATTCGCTTCCTGCATTTACACTCTTAGTGATCTGTTGCAGCCATCCACATTAAATCATGCAAGTCCTTTTCCGATAAGCCCTCTAGAATTTGGCCTTCAAGTGCCTCACACAGTAACGGTGGTAGGCATACGGTTCCTTCCATGCACGCAAATTATGTACAGAACTTAAAATACTGCCATGACGATCAGATATTAGACAAATACCCGAACGTTGTCTGACAACGTGCTCCTTCAAGTGGTTCAAAAATAATGTCCACGTCTCTTGGCTTTCACTGGCACAAATAGCAAATGCTAGGGAAAATATAATTCCATTAGCATTTAATGCATAGCGATCAACAACTTAATATCATATTTTCCATAGACATGAGTGACGTATATGGATATTACCGATCGATAATGCACAAAACCATCAATGGCTGGTTTAAATGCTTCTGCTATTCTCGGACTCCACTCAAGCTTCCATTCAACAACAATACTGGGGTTAAGGTGTTTCAATGCGGCTATGTACCTGGGTAGAGATGCAAAGGTCTTATCCCAGTTATCATAAACAATTTCAAACGCACGTTTGCGCCCGAGAAATGTCTTTATTTTGGTAATGGTACACCCATATACCTGGTGGACAGATATTATACACTCTTTGATCTTGTACCTTATGGATGCTTCAATGTGTGGAATCAAGACAAGAGAAATCAAATCAATATTCAGTTAGAATGATTCCCACTGAATGTGTTCATTTCACAATTGTGGGTACGCAGCATCAAATTACAAACCGTAAACTATCTACGACAAATAATCTTGTATACATTCAGATATGACTCATGAACCACGATCTTACGACACTCTTTTATGTTGTACATTCACACAGCGCTACTTAGGCGTGCTTTATCAGCAAAAAGCGTGTCCTTTGACAGCACCGTTGCTCTAGATTCTTCCCACATTACTGTCTGAATTTTGTCAAGATCCCTTGTGAGGGCATCCACATCTGGCATACTTGACAAATGATCAAGGTAGGGAATCTCTCTTGAATGAAACGTCACGTGGGACTCGTACACTCTTGGTCTAATGGGAGGTGGCGCATGTCTCCTCGTCAAATATGGTTCAACATTCTCTTCCTCCTCATCATCACCTCATCAGGGAAGGGCGTGTCATCTCCAGACTCATCAGCATTGTTTTCATAATCACTATTCTCTTCCTGACTCTGCGCATCTGCCAGATCCCGATTAAATATGTCGTCTTCGGACAATTGAGTAAGAACAGGACCTTCAAGTTGCTCGTTTTCACTACAAAACCGATAAAATAATGAGTTTCTCAAATTGATCCAAACTTTACATATAGTTTTATCACTTCACTTACAAATCATAATGTGTTGATATCTCATGATGGACATTATCCTGTTGATGATGACTCCCCGATGGACCACTATGATCCAACATACCAAAACTAGGCATATTCCAACTAGGCGTTGGTTCATAACTTGCAAAATTTATATCTGGTCGGTGCCCCCTGTGGAATATATGAGTGTTAATACAAATTCATTACATAAAAATAAACGTCGTGCCACAAAGGAAAATTAAAGTTTACTACTTGGCTTGTGAATTATGTAAACTAGGGGAGAAATTATTTCCTCGCTCCTCATTCGCCCGTGGAAATAAGTTTAGATCAGGCCAAACTCTTTCATCCGGAACCTGTTCGGCTAAAACTGCTCCAAAATAACCACCGCTGGCGGCTCCTGCATCTCCTGCCTTTCTATGGGGGCCCCTTTTTTTAGACTAGTTTGCTGCTAGGAGTCCCTAGGCGTAAGGAATAGCACGCAAAAGACAGCCTG
The DNA here is from genome assembly GCA_005239505.1 of Nicotiana paniculata. NCBI lineage: Eukaryota > Viridiplantae > Streptophyta > Magnoliopsida > Solanales > Solanaceae > Nicotiana > Nicotiana paniculata. The sequence goes on along the minus strand of ML336898.1, from coordinate 35,383 downwards.
GAAAGACAAAGACAAGATTTCAACATAAAAAACGGTGGATGAGGGTTCCAATTTAATACTAAACAAGTCCGAACTAATTGAATACTTGTGTCAGAAATTCCTCGAATCAGTTTTCCATTTCCATAAAGGATATAATTGACAATTCGAAGTTGCACATTATCCCTTTCCTGCAATGGATCCGGTGGAAAAAGGGTTGTCAAGCAAGCATGATTGTCACGTCGATCGACAGTTGAGAAATACTATCTCCAGGGCCCTAACTTTAGGGCTATCTTTCACCGTTGACAGGCATGGTTCAACGTGCCAGCTACGCTTCCTCTTCTAGAACAGTGACAGACTAATTTGAATACATAGTAGGGACCCAGAACGCTCGTTCAAATAATAGTTGTACCCGTACGGAATTCTTCTGTTTCTCAGTATGATCTCTATCATCATCTCTATTCCCCTTATCAATTCTCCTGTAGCACTTACCAATGAGGTCATATCGATTAGTATTACACAGAAGAAATCAATGGCCAGGGATCATCCTCTCAATAGGACAGAAACCTTTCTCGCGTAAAAGCGATCAGAATTCGAACACGCCGCATTTTACTGTTGTGTGGATAGCTACTGAAAGGGTGTATGGCACGACGAAGCTTTGCGACTATGCCATTCTTGGCGACGGTGATCGCCGACGAGAAGGTGACGGCCACTTAGCATAATATATAGTTTCAGTGTACTATAACTATATCTAAAGAAAAGTCTCCCATTTGAAAGATTATTTATTATAAGTCATGTTTTGGAGTTTGCCAAATCATTTTTGAGCGACGAAGTTACTAGGGATTTCTCTCCAGTGTCTGCTAAGATTCTCCGGTCTTTGGTTGACGCTATTATGTGGAAAAGACCCTGATTTTCTCAAAGATTAGAGATGTCACTGGTACTATATTTCTGTCTTTGACCTGATGATTGAAGGATATCCCTACTTTGTGAAACCACATTATTGAGAACGTCTTCAGCCTTGACGTACATTTCCAATATTTTATTACAAGATATTCCTGATGTTCATCCGGAGTACTCAAAAAAATCACTCAGAGTTTCGTCGTCTTCGATGTTAAACTCACATAACAAGCAATCCCTTGCGGAGTAACAGAATACGGATATCTTCCGATTACTTTAATATTCATCGAACGTTTGCTCACACTCATTTTTTTACATAACAACGATATCAATGTATCGTACTCCATTGTAAGTGGCAACTTAACATGACACTGTGGAGAACAACTATAGTTTACTGAGTTATTCTCCACCACAACCTCAATCCCTCCATCCTCCCCCCCAATATAATGAAACCCTAATTCTTCGCTCTTCAGACATTATGACAAAATGCAAAACAATTTAACGAACAAATATTTCGGAAGACTTGAAGGATTCTGAATGAATTTTTTCAAAATCCTCCTAAAACTCTTTAAAAATAAAGAAAAAATTGATGTATAGCACCTTAAATATGCGTGTTATACCCAGTTGAATTATTGATATGTCAATTTACAGAAGAATTATTAGTGGGCCCAACTTTTACATATAGCACGTTAATTTTGACCGCATTATACCATGTTGAATTATTAGTGTGTCAGTTAATACTAGAAGAATTATTGGTGGGCCTAATAATTAAGTATAGCGCGGTATTTCACCGCGCTATATCTTAACGGACAAACGTGTCGTTAAGGTATAGCGAGGTGAAATACCGCACTATACATATTACGGTGGCCAATTTTTTTTTTCACATATTTTGATTCTTTGAGTCCAAAAGAATCACACTTTGGTTCCGGGTTCGGTTAAACGCACCAAAACTTGAGCAAATAAGAAGAAATCAATTATTTTGCCTTTCTTGAAACTTTAACTCTAGTCTTTCATAATTTTCGTCTCACTTTATTGTCCCTCAGACTACACCATTGGGTGCTATATTAATTACCATACTAATATTACCAAGACTTAACCACAAAAGAAAAGGCTCATCAACCATGTCAAATTGTTGGACTATATCCATTTCTCGGTTCGTGCATGCCATTTTTGTAGAGATTTAGCTAAGCTTTTTTGTATTATTCCAACTGTTGAGCAGATATACTTTGAGGATTCTTTTTTTTTCATTTGGTGGGATTAGACTGTCATATATATTATTTTTAGCTATACTTATAAGTGAAACTTATTTAATTTACAAACCAAATTGACTTTTGAATTGCATTGAAAAGAAAAAAACAATTCCCCTCTATTGCAGTAATCTGTCGGACATGTTAAAATACAATGATAGGAAAAACATTACATTCTTAAAAACAACATCCATTCTTAACGCAACTAGTGCATATAAGTTAAATCCATCTAAAACAAACACTGCAGGGATCACCCAGAAGAAAATATGAACGTTTAGGGTTGAAATGTAAACTAAACAAACGGCAACAATGCTTAAGATGGTTAAAAAACTTTATTCAATATTAAAATTACCCAAAAGCCTATTGATGTTTATCATCTACTTGAAAACAAGTCCCCGATAGAGACACCGTTCATTACAGAAGCATACATTTGCTTGTCATGTTGTTACATGTAGAAAATATACAGAAACCGAATATAGAGAAAGAAAAATGGCTAACTAGGCCCTTTATAACAACCCCCCACCCCCACCCCCCAATACAATAAAAACACTTCACTAAAAATGTTATCCAAAAATGTGATATTTTGTCATAGAATTGGGCCAAAAACGGAAAAGCATATAGGATTACAAGATTTTCACTTCCTGGAGACACAGATACAGTGCCCAAAATTCCAAAAAGAAAAAAAGGAAAATTGCACAAACCCACAACCCGTGGCTGCCGATCTATCATCAAAAATTAATCCTCTTGTCTACCAATATCTACCATGAGGATCAAAGTCTTGTTGCCCAACACTTTACTTCCTTCTATTCTTATTTCTATTAGGTTTGATGATCCTTCGACCTGATTTGTCGGGACCACTGCTTCCCAATGAGAAACTCCCTCCAGCACCAAAACTGTTTGATGCTGCGAATGGAGATGGATTCTGAGCAGCAGCATGACTCTGCTGACCACCAAACTGGAATGGACTAGGCGTTGAACCAAACATGAAACCACCTGGAGAGGGCGAGACAGAAGGTTGACCAAATGAAATTGCAGGGGGAGATGCCTGTGCAGGATCCTCAGCCATGCTGTCTTCCATGCTCATCTGTCCATTGTTCACAGGGGCCGCAGTAAAAGGAGTGGAGTTCCCAAACATGGGCTGCGAAGATGATACTGTCGTAGAAGTTGAGCCAAATGAAAAGGCTGGTGCACTAGGGGTACTGGGTGCTGATCCAAAGACTACCGCAGTAGTGCTTGGAGCATTAAAAGACGAAGATGCTCCAAATGTAAACCCAGAAGGGGTGCTAGAACTAAAACTAAAACCTGGTTGAAGCTTTGGGGGCTGTAAACTGGAACCAAAAATTCCAGCACTACTGGAAGTTTGTGAAGAGGCGGAAGTGGCTCCAAAAGCAAATGGATTAGGACTCACTGTGCTGCCAGCATTGACAGCATTTGTTGATGGAACTGAAGAGCTAACACCGAAACTAAATATGCCAGGAGAAGCAGTAGTGGAGGCCTTGATGACATCTGTTGAGGAAGCTGAAGAACTACCACCAAAACTAAATACGCCCGTGGTAGCACTAGTGGAGGTGCTGACAGCATTTGTTGAGTAAGCTGAAGAACAACCACCAAAACTAAATACGCCAGGAGTAGCACCAGTGGAGGTGCTGACAGTATTTGTTGAGGAAGCTGAAGAACTACCACCAAAACTAAATACACCAGGAGTAACACTACTGGAGGTGCTGACAGAATTTGAGGGAGCTGAAGAACTACCACCAAAACTAAATACGCCAGGAGTAGCGCCAGTGGAGGTGCTGACAGTATTTGTTGAGGAAGCTGAAGAACCACCACCAAAACTAAATACGCCAGGAGTGGCACTAGCGGAGGTGCTGAGAGTATTTGCAGAGGAAACTGAAGAACCACCACCAAAACTAAATACACCAGGAGCAGCACTGTTAGACGTGCTGACATTGTTCAATAAGGAAGCTGAAGAATTACCACCAAAATTAAATGTGCCAGGACTAGAACGAGTAGAGGTGTCAACGGCGTTTGTCGAGGAAGATGAAGAATTAACACCAAACGTAAATACACCAGAAGTAGCATTGCTGGAAGTGGCAAGTGCAGTGGTTACTGCTGCAGAAACTGCAGGACTAGCACCAAAAGTAAATGCCAGCTGAGTGGTCCCACTGCTAGGACCGACTGAGTTGCCCAATGTAGATGAGGCTGGAGAACTTGCCATAATACTAAATTTTCCAGATGCAGCAGTGCTGGAGCCAGCTGGGTTGCCATCTGAAGAAGCAGCAGAAACTATGGCAGTATTACTGGAAGCAGAACCAATTGAGGAGAAAGATGTCATTCCAGAGTTTCTAACTTCTGGTGATGAAGTAGATGATAAAAAATGAGAGGGAACAGTCTGTGAGACTCTGGCATTGTCTGATCCAGCTAGAGAAGTTCGAGCACTAACAAGCAACTGACCTCCAGTGCTGAAAATAGAACTCTGAGACTGGATACTAGCTGTATTATCTGTTGACGTTCCTGGTGAACTAAAACCTAAAATACTATTTCCAGGACTTGTAGATGCAAATGATGAGCCCGCAAAAGGTGAAGTGCTACTCAAGTTGCCAAAATTAGTTGCTTTGGTTTTCAAGTCTGCATTGTCTGCACTGGAAGTTGTTGATAGCGCCGACACTGTTGGTGGATATTTGATAGGAGGTTCAGTTGATACTGAAGATGCTGCAGCGGAACTAAACAGGCAGCTACCTGAGGTAATGGAGTTGCCTGTTGTGCTGCCAACAGCAGTTGAAATGCTCGTGGAAGGGGCACCTTCGCTTGAGCTACCAGATTGAACATCCTTTTGGACATTCCTTGATGCCAAGAGGGAGGCGGTTGAGATAGCAGGACTAGGTGTAAACTGTCCATTACTGAAGCTCGAAGTACTTGATGTAGCAGCAAATGAAGTTGAAGGTGATAGACCAGATGATAAAGCTTCTAAATTTCCATTGCTCTTTCCATGCTTCTGTGAGTTATCTGACTCGAAGAGTTCTGGCGGACCACTGGCCAGGCCAAAAGGAGTGTTGCATAAGCTGTAGATAAGTGAAGAAACTTGTTACATGCTTTCAAGTAGTTTTAAAAAAGGGTGCATAAAACTCAAAGGACGTCCAACTAATTTCCTTTTTCACTTGGTTTTCTCCAGCAAGCTGCTAAGCATTCTTAAAATCTTCATTATCCTGTTCTCAACTTAAAGTCTTCATTGTCCTGCTCTCAGCTTAAAGTCTCTTTGCAATAAAATTCAACTACTAGACTTCTTTTAACAGGCGATTAACCTTTCATACTAGAGGTCAGGGCTTGACAATAATTACTCAACATTTTATTCTCCTAGGTTTTCATCAATCACATTAAAAAAATTATAGTGTGCGAGTGTTAGTCAAAGAGCTTCAGATGTTTACATCGTGCAAAATACCTGGAATCACGAGTGCCTATCAACTTGAAGGTTAAAAGAACAAAGCAAAAATATAATGAGCTTTTTTTAGTGTGGGATGTGGGGAACAAATAACTATCACATCTGATCTTTATCAGAGTCTGCATCAAGAGAGCTAGGACTTCCATGCTTCAGAAAAAACATGTAATCAGAATAATAAACAAGCAGACCACAAGTACCATACAGAACAACAATTACACTCAATCTCAAGCTACTTGGGCATACATCAAAACCCAATGTCAAATATCAAATGTCAAATGTCAAATATCAAATATCAGATATCTGTTCAGGCGTATCCAATGAAAAAATATCAAGATATTTGAAAAGTTGACACTTTTCACGCAAGATCTAAGTATTCATCCATAGTTGAGCATATACAATAAAATACTCCAGTTTTCATGGACATCATCAGGAGAATGTCCTAAAAGAGTATATCATCCATCGCCTATTTAACCAAGTCAAATTCAAATAGGGGGAGTGCGGAACGGACGAATTATAGAGAAAACAAATAGTCTCTTCTCCATTGTGTTCATAAGTTAAAGGGGAATAAAGGGAAATGTACTGGTCACCAATTATTGAGCATAATTTCATTTCAATACCTTCGTATTTCTCCAGAAAAACATATATTGAAGATTACAAATCCCTATGCCTTTTATCATTTACTTCAAAATCAAGCAAACTGAAAAGCCCCTTCACCTCAACTCTGCTCCCTCTTCTCCAACTCCAACTATTTTAGCTCCAACCAAACATTGGTTAAAGTCGGTAATCACACACACAAATTGTGAACCTCAGTGTACACATTCCCTTTTGTTACAATATCTCTTGATTTTTTCTTTTGAATTACCGATTCAGGGCTAGAAAACTTGATATGATCACCACAAATCAGTAATTACCATTCAGAATCCTAACCCTTTCTCTGAAGGTTAATTATTGTGTGGCCTATTCAACTGCCATCAGTTTGGCTAATAACTGTCTTTAACTTCTGATATTTCATAGTTTAAGAAGATAGTCTAATATATACCTGTTTCTTTTAGAGCAAAAAAGTACACAACAGCATTGTACATGAACAAACAACCATTAGCGATCCCTTGAACAATGTGAAAACAACATTGGAGGAAATGCATAGAAAGGTAAAAAAAATCTGCATCTGTGCACTGACACATGTACATGAAAAAGTACAAGTAGGAGAAAAAAAAAATCAGGTACTCTTAGCAAGGTATGTTCAACAATAAGCACTCGCATAGCTGCTAAAATTATCAGTAGACACAAATGGATGGCAGAATATAAGGTGACAAAGCTGGTCAGGATTAATATATATCTGAGGAATATAACAAAGTAGGAACTAACCTGCTCGAGCTTTCTGGCGCTAACCCTGTGAGTGGGGGTGACGATGAAAATAGAAGTGCTGGGACCTTATCAACACTTGGCTCTTTTGATTTGTTAGACCCAAATGATGGCGGGACAACCTCTGGTGAGTGGGAATTGGCACTGGGCAGGAAACTGGTGCTGTTGACGCTGATAACAGCAGCATCAGGAGCCTCCATATCATTTCTTTTGTTCAAAATCCCCAGAGTAGCCTTCGTTTCAATAAAAGCTGCAGGTTTGTTCAGGGCTCCATCAGTAGATAGAGACTTCTTTTCAGCATCAGATGTACCCAACTTATCTCTCCCTTCAGACACTTGAGATGCAGACTCATCAGAGTTTATGTCTTCATCCAGCTCAAAAAAGTCCTGCAAAGATGAGGGGGAAAAAAACAAAATGACCATGAACTGAGTTTGTTATGGTCTGCAAAACATCAAGCTTAAAAGAGTCCTGGTGAAGAGACAGATGACTAAAACTAAAAAGGCAAGTAGCCCCAACTTTAAGTGAGTAATGGCTATGAAGCAGAAAAAAGTACTCCCTCCACTTCATTACATGTGATCGAGCTTGACCGGACAGAGAATTTAAGATGTTAATTTGACTTTTATAACATAGTAGTGATTGATGAAAGAAAACTAGAGTAGTGGTTGAAAATAGAGCAAACAATCAGGTTAAGGTGTGAATAGTTAATGAATTTAAATTCTTGAAAGTTGTGAAATTTGCTGGAAATGGAATAGGGTCAAACTTTTCGGAACATCTTAAAGTAGAAAGAATGTCATATAAATTGGAAGTGAGGAAGTATAGGCAACACGAGCAAATATTAGGACACAATGCAGTCGTGACACAGCAGCGGTGGCATCAGCTGCAGAGCAAAATTAAATAGCAACCACTTAAACAGACCTCTAAACCTTGAGTATCTACTCATATATGGAATTGGACAATAGAGAAATAGTCATTGCACCACAGGGAACTGTCTGAAAAGTGCAATACAAATAGCAAGATGTTCAAAAGCATTCACAAGATACACCAACAAGGTCAATTAGGGGTGTTCATAAGAACCCGAAAATCGAACCAAACCTTAAACCAAACCAAAACCGAACAAAAAAACGGATACTTTTTGGTTTGGAATTTTAAAAACCGATCAAATTTGATTTTATTTTGGTTTTAATCAAAAAATAACTGAAAAAAAACAAACCAAACCGACTATAGAAGTAGCTATTTAAAATTTATTACTACACCTATATATATATATATATATGTATGGGGGAGGGGGGGTGGCAAAATGGTTAAAAGAAAAAAGTAAACCACTCATAATCCACTAAAAAATGGGTTGGATAATCAACTTTTAAAAATGGGTCAAATAGAGATAAAAACCATATTATCCATTTAGAAAATGGATACAAATGGATAACTAATGGGTTTAACTTTTATATTTGTAAAACCTTAAATTGGGGGTTACTCAAGTTCGGGAGATTAGGAATTCTGCCAAAAGTGATCATATTCATGAAGCCATGAATAATATAGTTACCCATATTATCCGCCGGTTAACCCGTTCTTATCCGTATTAAATAAGGGTTCCGTATTAAATAAGGGTCGGGTCGGATAATTTTTGCGTTTTTCCATTACCCGTTTTCGACCCGTCACATATCCGACCCACCAATTTGCCACCCCTAATACATACATACATACATACATATACACACACACACACATACATATATACATACACACACACACACACACATATATATATATAAAAGTTTTTAAAATTTTATAGTATATGTTGATCATTTGCACTTTTAATCTAGCTCTTTGCTATTATAATAATTTAGTTTCTTGCCTTTATATTCTAGTTTGATTCGCAGTTTTTGTTTGCTAAGTACAAGAATCTATTTCATGTCAAAAATAATCTATTTTTAATTGAGTCCTTAAATTATTCATCACTATTTAATTCAATTATCATCAATATATCTCGGTAAATGATAGATTTCTCAAAAAATAATTGATTTGATATTGTTACATTGAAAATGTGATCGCCGGAATATGTTTTTGGTAGTATATGTCTCATATTTAAGAAAAACCGATAAATAATCAAAAAACCGAAAAAACCGACAAAAATTGACATAAACCGAATCTATAAAAAACCGACTTAATTGGTTTGGTTTGGTTCCAATATTTGAAAAATCGACTTACTTGGTTTGGTTTCTTTTTAGGGAAAAACCGATCCAAACCGAACCATGAACACCCTTAAGGTCAATATATGTTGTAACACGGTATACTCAAATTCAATTCCAAGTGAGTTGAAAAAAGGGAATGAACCTCATGTGCGCTCATCCTAAAAGCTTGCTTCTTCTGAGGTTGAGCTGCAGACGTTTTATCCAGGGAATCAGCACTTTCCAAAACTAGTTGAGCATCTTCAAGTGAACATTTTGCATCATTCTTTCGTACAACGGTGGACTCGTTAATAGATCTCCTTTGCCCATTTTGTTCTATTTTTCCTTGCTTCTGCAAACTAGAATCACGGGCATCAATTGGAAAACCCTTAGACAAATCTTCCAGCTTATGGCTGTTTTCTTGTGCACTATGAAGCAGCTTCGGCGAATCCAAAGACTCTAAGCTTTTAAGAGCTTGTCCACGAAGCATGTTCTGTGTCAATTTCTTGGGTGTTTTATCTCTCCCTGCAACTTGTTTTGATTCTAATAACTTCTCCTTTGGGGTCAGATATTGAAGATGATCCAATATCTTCGCAGCTGTCTCACTGGACTTGGAAGGAATGTGAGCATACCTTGTCTGCACATTGTTATCTCCAACAAATTTCGCGACCTCCTGATAAACGAAAGAAGAAGGAGCAACCCCTGCTCCTGGACTAGGACGAGAAACTCCATTTGATAGGAGATTGGGTTTCTGTCGAGTCCTCCGCATGGGACCAACAGATCCCAGATCATCTTCTAGAACAGAACTTCTCCGTTTGAGTGGCTGAAAGAGGAAAAGGTGAAATTCACTCCCAGATGGTAATACATAAAAATACAGAACGCAAATCAGTTCAAGACCACAGTGATTGCAAATTATACCTGTTTAGAGCCAAAATATCCATCATGCTCCAAGACTGACTCAGATAAAGAAGGCCCGCTATATGCATCATATGTGGAGCTACTAGCCTGATAGAGGACCAAAGTTAAACCAAAAATTCAAACAAATTAAATAATTTCCAACAGTAAAGTAAGCAGAGAAGCAAATGCACCATTTGACCATCAGTTTGACGAATTCTGGAGTATGGAGCACGCGCCATGTTGTATATTGCTGATCTTCCACGAGATCTTGGAGTGGTAAATCCATTTGCCCGAGCCCCAACAAGACCAGCAGTCTTTGTTGTCACTGATGTAATAGGTACATTTTGGGAATATGCTATATTCTTTAGCAGTGGTGTATCTACTCTCACATCTTGACTTTGCGAAATCAGAATTGATGATGACATCTTTGAAGGCATAGTATCCATGTAAACTTTTGCCAGTTTAGCAGGAGATGCAACATCACCTTTAGGGACCTGGAACCATCAACAACACAGATGTCAGACTGACCCAATTTTACAAATTGTCACAAAGCTAATATGTGGAGTGCCCAGGCAAGGCATTCATCTTACTCTTGAACTTGTGGCAGGAGTACCAACAGCTGCATCAGATGTAACCTTCTCAGCCCTATTTTTTTCAAGTAAAGAGCTAGAATAATTGGCTAAAGGCCTATATTGAATGGATTCAGCTCTCTTATCATTCCCAACAGAGGTATCTACAGTTTTGGAATGCAAAAGTTCTGTCAAACGGTCAATTTCAGCTCTGCACCCACCAAATTTCATATTAGTAAATATCACATGTCAGCTTGTGACCAAATATGAATATACTAGAACTGTCAATTCTTTTTTTTTTTTTTTTTTGGGGGGGGGGGGGGGATAAGTTTCTAGAAACTCAATTCAGTTGAACATGATTCCTATAAGAACACTAGCCTCCCAGCAATCAATTAAAAGTACTTAATAAGAAGGATGCAGTGCTACCTCTAAAAAGTAGTTGCTAAGACAAAAAGGAGACGATGAAACCAGAGCGTATGTTTACCTAACCCTCCATCCAAGATATAGATGACCTCATTTGAGGCCAACATCAAGAATATAAAATTCAAATAGATAACTACATTAGAGTTCAAAAGAAGTTGTTTAATCAAAATGAAACGAAAGAGTAATTACTAGGAAAATAACATCACAAGATCTAAAGTATTTTTAATAATTGCGAAATCGGTTGTTTACAGCTTCGAAACTTGAGTGAATAATTGGCTCCCAAATCTACCCATCTCCACTTAAATACCAGAATCAATCAAGATGGATTCGAAATGGTGACATGCACCTACCACACATCTCGCTTTTTACTACCTTTACATTGAACAAAAGTACGGGGGCAACAGCAAGATCAAAATTCTACGACTTCCAGTTTGCTATTGTATGTTATTACGAAAACGCACATTAGAAAAAATGGCAGATTTAACCACCAATAGAGTATGCAGCAGCAGAGTCATTTTACATTTGATAGACATGCAGAAATACCGAAACCTGAAACAAGAGATAAAACAGATACAATTCTAACAACTGCTAGGTTATCCCAAAGCTTACCTGGTGAATGTCTTCTGTTTTAACAGTTGCTCAAGCTCTGAGAATGCACTGCCCTCAGAGCTGCACACAGCGTTGCAAATTTCATGTTCGGTGACTACTACTGCTCCAGCATGATCCTTCACCAAAAAGAAGAAATTTTCCAGAAGAGGAAAGGACGAAGGGGGAACTTTATCAGGATACCATACTATAAACTTATATCAAGTTATTATCTTAATAAACAAAACATTGGACCACCAATACAAGTATATGAACAAGAAAAAAAATAAAATTGTTGTGTCTAGGAAGATGGACAATTCTTGTGATGCAAACACGTGAAAAATAAAATATATAAGGACCAGGTTTCAGAAGCTTTGAGGACAAGATTTGCATAATAAACTTACATTAGGACAAGACACCTGCTGCAGATCCTCTGGTTCTTGTCTTGCTTCTGTTTATACCAAAAAGCAAATCAGGTCTCAACTAAAGTATGGTAAAACTTAATGAAAACATAAAAGGAAGCAAACAAAGCTCATAGGAAGACATTGTCTAAGAAATGTTAGAGAACAATTTAGAGCAACCTGCATAACAGAGAGACAATAGATGCAAAAGCCACATTACTGGTTTCTTGTGATGTGAAGGAAATATGAATAGCGCACGAATGTTTTTTGATAGGTGATAGTCCAGGAATTAAAATGTCAGAGCAATTTCCTTCCCAAAAGAATTTCAGCTCCCAAGCTGTTTATGATAAGGAAATAGCTCCCAAGTTATGTATAAAATGGGAGATCGATGATTTTAATTAGTGCAGGCAAATGAACCAGTAGACTGGGCATGTTAAGCTTGGTTAGATCAGTGAAAAAGACCAGACTACATCAGCTAGAAACAATAATATAGTTTTACTTCAAAAGCTCAGAAGTTGTCTAACCACTATGTCTGGAGTGGCCATCATGCACTTAGTAGGAAAAGGGTACCAAATATGTATCCCTAGGAGCAGATAATCTGATCCTTTCAAGATAATCAAGAAGAGCAGTTCATTATGCCTCTAACTTAGCTCCTTGATGATAGATCACTTGTATTCTAAAAGAAATGGTTTACCCATACAAGAACTACAGGTCCCTAGCCTAAGGCTAAAGCCGTGAACTACACCCCCATGAGAGCCCTCTATTTGACTAACAGACACCCTTTTTTATCTCCATTGTACCTTCATATCAAAGCTGGTATTAAAAGTAGAATTAGCATAATTCGCAGAATTAGAAGCCTTTGAACAATTTGCTTCTGATCTCGATTAAGCTACTATAATCAATTGACAAGATGTCAAAGATTACGTGAATTGCTTACCTCTCTTAATTGAGATGAGACAGGAGATTCGATCCTTGAACGAAGTAAAAATCAGTTTGACTAAATCATACTACTTCAAATCAGCTTGAGTATTCCTTTTTTTCTTTTTCTTTTTCTTTTAAGCCCATTTTATCTAATCTATATCTAATCAATTTTTCTGGAACGAAGAACATCTGAGAGGGAAAACCTCAACACATACAAATAGACCATACAAAAAGTGTATACAGGAACAAAGCAAACTTTTTCTAATGAATTTTCTGAATTTACCAAAGAAAGAAGGTAAAATTTCCACTAGACACTACCAACTGATAACATGAAACAGCTTGAAACATAACAAAAATCATTAAAAGCATTCTGCTTTTTGGACATAGTTACAACAACCATTATGACTAACTGCCTCATTTCAAAGTCTTAATGAGCCAAATTTAAAACTACAGCATACATCATAGTAATAGAATTCTGTTATTTATGCATTCAAAAAAAAGAAATGATAACCAGTACCTTTACAGCTCCATCCCAAACTAGCTATAATTCATTATAGGATTTAAAAGTTATATACTTTGACAATGTATAAATTTTCTACTCCGTCACCTTAATTTAACATGTCATAGCAAGTAACTTACCACTCCAGCTGTTTTTTATATGAACATATTTCCTTTTTATTTCGTGTCAAAAAGAAATGAACCCTTCCCTAATAAGGGAACTCTTAATTTTGTGATTCCAATATTACCTTGATGAGAAACTTTTACAGCCACACAAATGGTATGTCAGGTTTTACAACACAAGTTTCAAAAGTCCCGTGTCCATGGAGGGAGTATTTATTTTAGGTTAACAATCAATGTTATTAACTAAAGTTACCAGCAATTTTCAAGTTTAGGACTAATGTCTAAAGTGCATACCTTTCGTTTTTGAAAGAGCTGTACATATTTTCAAGTGGTAATATAAAATAATTAGTTACCAAAAAAACCAAAGTTACCTGCAATTACTTTTAATTGGCCTGTGTAAAAAACTTAAAACTCTTAATTATAAGACTCTTTTTCATAATTATCGAGCTCCACTAGACGTAACAAAAAGGAAATTACATTTTTTTGACAACAAAAATGCAATGCAACAGAATAACAAGCAAATTCAGAGAAAAAACCAAGCAATTTCAAATACGAATATATAGTCCAATAGAGAAAATGTGCAAAAGGAGAACCTGGAGGAGGAAGTGGTAACGGCGTTGGGGGAGGGAGAAGACGTTTCCGAAAGAGCGACGAAAAGAACCGTTGAGCACCGGAAGTGATGAGCTTAGTGGCGGGGTCAACGACGAGTTTCGTGAGCCAACTAGGGTTCCGGAGAGCCGTCGGAGGGCGATCGTATGGAGTAGTTTGGTTCTTACGGGAAGGTCGTTTCCGGAACTTTCCTCCTGCTCCGCCGCCAGCGCCTTCGTAGGCTGAGGAAGTTGCCGTTCCGCCGCTGCCAGCCGCCGTCATTTATTCAAACCTTCCGAGAGAAAAAAAACGAGGGAAAAAAATTGGAGAGGGAGGGAAAATGGGAAAATTAGGGTTTTATTTCGTGGATTGAAACACAGAAAGAGAAAAAAAATATCGGTGACTTGACATTGGCGGGCGTGTCGGTAATTAAATCATTGTTTGGCATTTCGTTTTGGCATTTACTGGTACTTTGCGAGCCCGTTTGGACATAAAAAAAGTTTTCCGTTTTTTCTAAAAAAAATTTACATTTTTCCGAAATCACTTCAAAATGCATTGTAGAAATTTTCGAAAATTTAAAAAACTATTTTTCAAAATTTTCATTCAAATTACTCACAAAATTTTAAAAATAACTCAAACTGAATCTTATGTCCAAATAAAACTCTAAATTTAAAATATCATTTCCATTTGAAAAAAGTTTCCACTATTTTTTGTAATTTTATAATTCTTATGTCCAAACGCCTACTAACTCTCCTACTACTTTTCAAACTTAGTCCATTTAATTCACGATATTTGCAGAAATTTAAGGGTCCGTTTGGTCATTATAAAAATCACTATTTAAAAAAAAATCACTTTATGCATAATCAATATTTGGCTATAAAATTTTTAAATTTTTTTTGAAAAATTAAAAAAAAACAAAAAGTTATTTTTAAAAATTTTCACTTCAAATAACTCACAAAACTTAAAAAATGGCTACAAATTGTATTCATGTGTAGACATGCAAATTTTATTGAATTATATTCAATAAGATAATTTAGATAATATCTTGAATATATTAGTCCAAATAAATATTATGGGCTATTATAATTGAATTAATTATATAAGTCCATTTTGTATATGGATTAAATGAATAAGTCTTAATCTATTGGGCTAGCCCATTTAATTGGGCTAAAGTGATGAGCCCACTTCATTAAGCTCAAGATGTCATCTTCCTAGAGGCACAGTTTGGTGTCACGTGTCAAATGACGTGGCTCGCCAAGTCAAATGGAAAAGTCAATAGGATCATGTCATGTGTCAAATAATGTGGCTCGCCAAGTCAAATGGAAAAGTCAATAGATCATGCTACATGTCAAAATGACAAAACATGCCAAGTCACATTAAAATGTTAATGAAATCGTGTCACGTGTGCAAGTGACATGTTCTGGCCAATCAAATACGGTCATGTCACACTTTAATTTTATTGGTTGGAAAGAGTTTATTCTTATCACAACTCCTCCCTTCCACAACTATAAATAGGGGTCTTCATAACCCAGAAAAAAACACCAGAAGTTATGACAAGAAGCAAGAGAGAGTTCGTGGATCAAACGCCACAAATTTCTCTACAAGTTTCAAGTTTCAAGAAATCAAATTCAAGCTCAAGAACGAAGAACAAGTCAAGATCCAAGGAGTACGAGTTCAAATCAAAGTTCGTGCTAATTGAATCAAGATCACCATTCGTGACAACAAATATAGATTCAAGATCAAGTTCAAAGGCCCTTGAATTTATTTACTATTGGAAAGAGGAATCAGAGGATTCATAGAGATTGTAACACTAAAATATTCGAAATTAAATACTACGATTGTTGCGATATTTTTCGGTCTTGATTATATTTTCTCGGCACAATTTATTGTCTACAAATTCTGGCACGCGCAGTGGAACGATCTTTACCTCTCATCTCAACTTTTCAATCACCAAAGTTCAAGAACAACGAAATGGCTTCCAAGAAAATCAACTCCAGTTCAACTTACACCAAGGCTGCTAATTCCAGATTCTATGCGGATGTGGAAAACATACTCGAAGTTACCTTTGGAAGCTTTGGACCAGTTACGAGGAGTAAAGCAAGCTCGTTATGACAACAAGCACCCCAAGTGTCGTCTGCATCTACCCCTGTTTTTTTATCTTCATCCTCAAAAAGATCAAGATATTGTACAAATGCATCCGATGAGGAAGTAATGTTGCTGAAAAGATCAAGAAAACGATTGCTCTGCTTGACCTTTAAGGATCCAAGCACTCTGCTGTGAAGGAAGATGATGACACTTCAACTGATGGATCCTCCCCACTTACACCACATAGCGTGAGCTAATCAAGGATTAATCTGTGTGAAAATCCATGCTACTCTTCATCGTCCATGATAATCATGCAAGCCATGGTGACAAACACTTCATTTGTGGAGGAGCAGTTGGCAAACTTGACGGAAGCAATCGCTGGCTTGACCAAGTGCATGAAAAATCAAGATGTTATAATCGATAAGCTAACAGATAGGGTGGGAATCTTGATGGAAGAAGAATTCACCCATGCACCTAGCAAACTCCCATAAGTTCAAGAGATTGATGCCTCCCCACAACAAATTGCATCCATTAAGGAAATTCCAGTCTCTTCGGAATGGATGATTCCAATCAATCAACTAAAGGAGTTTATTGAAGGTTCTATAAGAAATAAATATGAAGTTGCTTCCAAGTCCTCATTTACTTACGCAAAGCCGTACACTTCAAGGATCGATATGTTGAAGATGCATGTTGGCTATCAACCTCCGAAATTTCAACAGTTTGATGGCAAAGGCAATCCAAAGCAACATGTGGCGCACTTCTTTGAGACATGCAACAATGCTGGGACTTATGGAGATTACCTCGTCAAACAGTTTGTCTGCTCATTAAAAGGAAATACTTTTGATTGGTACACGGACCTCGAGGCTGGATCTGTTGATAGTTGGGAACTAGAGCAAGAATTCATCAATCGCTTTTATAGCATGAGACGTATTGTGAGTATAATAGAACTCACGAGTACTCGTCAACAGAAGAGTGAACCAGTTATCGACTTTATCAATCGTTGGAGGAATGCAAGTCTCAACTGTAAAGACATGCTTAGTGAAACTTTTGGTATAGAGATATGCATCCAAGACATGTATTGGGTATTGCGCTACAGCTTGCAAGGTGTCAAGCCTAGCACAATTGAAGAACTTGCAACTCGTGCCCATGACATGGAATTGAGCACGTCCTCCGCTGGAAATGAAAGGTTGCCCATCTATGAACCTCGCAAAGGGAACGACAAACAAGAAGTCAGAAAATGAAGCAAGTTTATACCAAGATCAGAAAACAAAGAAGCTATGAATGTCAACGCATCACCTATGAAGTTCACGACGAAGGTGAGCAAAAAGCAGAGTATGACATCCACTTTGTTTCAAGATAAGACAAGTGGAAAGTTAACTCTAAAAGGAATGCAAGAGAAATAGTACCCATTTCTGGATTCTGATGTGCCAGCTATTTTTGAAGAACTTCTCGAGTTAAATCTCATTGATCTTCCAGAGATGAAGCGACCAAATGAAGCTGGGAAAATTGATGACCCAAATTACTGCAAATATCATCGACTTGTGAGCCACCCATCTGGAAAAGTGCTTTGTCTTCAAGGACAAAGTTATGGACTTGGCTCGTGAAAAGAAGATCGTCCTTGAAGATGAGAAAGCAAGCGCGAACCAAGTCTCTATCACATCTGGCTCATTCAGTCCAGATGAATTATGTAGTTTTAAGAAAGTAAAGATGAAGAATTACTGGAGAACTACAAAGTTGAAGACAGTCAATCTGAGGACAATGAAGGTTGGACGTTGGTGACTCGTCGTAGGAGCCAAAAAAGGAGCCCACGAAAAGGATCAATGGAACAACCAACAAGGAAAATAATGGTGAAATGGCCTAGGAGATGGAATCCAGTTAAGCATGAAAAGAAAGCGAAAATAGAGGTGCATCACCCTAAAAAACCACGACATTCGGTGACATTGGAGGAGTTTTTACCAAGTTGGTTTCGCACGAAGATTTCACACGGGAGTATTGATGCCTTTTGTTGCCATACTGATGAAGGGAAAGAAAAGAGTGATGACCTACCATTGGCACCATCTTCAGAAAAGCTTATCGAATCCAATCCTCAAGAAGTTAATGCTTGTGAGGAAAAAGTCACGTTCACAAATGACAATCTTCTGCTAAGTGACACTCCTCACAGCCGCCCATTGTACCTGGTTGGCTATATGCGTGATGAAAGGGTAAATCGAATTTTCGTTGATGGAGGGTCCTCAGTGAACATTTTGCCAATTCGCACTATGAAAGAACTTGGTATTCCCATGAACAAACTCTTAGAAAGTCGTGTGATTATTCAGGGATTCAACCAAGGGGGGCAAAGAGTCATAGGCGCGATCAGGCTGAGAATCACTATTGAAGATATGCAATCAAGTGCATGGCTGCATGTGATCGACGCGAAGACTTCATACAATGTTTTGCTTGGAAAGCCTTGGATACATGATAATAAAGTAATTCCATCTACCTACCATCAATTTTTAAATTACTACGAGGGTGAAGTCGAGAAGAAGATAGTTGTTGATGATGAGCCATTCACCTAGGCAGAGTCACACTTTACCGATGCAAAGTTCTACTTGAAGAACCGCACTGTGAATGAGCTAAAATTTGATGATGGCATGAAAAGCAAGAATGACGAGCGCATAACCAAAAGAGTTGAGGTGACTATTGGTAAAGCCAAAGCCGTTACTGAGGAGGTACAACCCAACGTGAATAAATCTCATAGAGGGAATAGTGCATCTTATGTCAAGAAAGTAAGTCTTAAGCTCCAATATGTCCCTAAAAGGAAGAAAGACGAGGGCAAATCATCTAAACTCCAAACTAACACGCTAAAGGAGTTAACTCTTCCGGTAAACCGAATTGAGGTAGTAAAGTCGTCCTCAAAGCCACTTGCAGGGTTCGTAGCCCAAAATCTTGTGCAGAATATGGCACTCCTTACAAAGCGAACAGATGAAGGTTTTGATCCTAACGCTTACAAGATATTTGCAAAAGATGGATACAATCCTGATGAGCCATCAAAGTTAGGAAAGCTCCCATCAGAATCTGCAACGAGGCAACCACGTGAAGGTTTGGGATACAAACAACCGTCACCAGTGCGCATCTCAATAAGGAGGGCATGTAGCAATTATATCATTGCAGAAGACGAATATGTCGCTTCTAACAGGCCTTCTGTCTTTGACAGACTTGGAAAATCAACTGTGAGAACCTCCGTATTTGAGAGATTGGGTCCATTAAAGAAGGGGAATAAGTTCCAGAGAAATTATTTAAATACAAGAACACCCGTTTCGCCCAAAATTCAAAAGATCTCTGAAAATTTCCAAAGTTTGGTTCCTTCTAGAATGAGGCGACAAAGAAAATTCATGGTTTCTTAGGATGAAGTACTGAAAGTGAAGCCATACATTGTGGTCTACACTAAAGAAAAAGATGACGACGAAGAAAATGTGAGTTCTTCGTATCATGTCACTGTACAAGGCGAGAATGGTGTTCCATCTTCAATGGAGGATAATGCAGGATTGGACGATATTTCACCATGTTATCACATATACTTCAATGATGGGGACCCTCAAGAAGACGAAGATGCAAAAGATGCTCCGCCAGAACTTGAAGAAGGGGTGAAGGCAACAATTGACGCCTTAAAAGAAGTTAACCTTGACACTGATGAAGAACCAAGACCCACCTACCTAAGTGCTTTATTAGAAGCTGATGAAGAAAACACTTATATTGAGTTACTCAAGAAGTACAATGATGTCTTTGCTTGGAGCTACAAATAGATGCCTGGCTTGGACCCTAAAGTGGCAGTCCATCACCTTGCGGTCAAGAATGGCGCTCGTCCTGTTAAGCAAGCTCAAAGGCGCTTTAGGCCGGACTTGGTTCCCCTGATTGAAACTGAAGTTCACAAACTCATTGAAGCTGGGTTAATTCGGGAAGTTAAATACCCAACATGGGTTTCAAGTATTGTCCTTGTAAGGAAGAAGAATGGCTACATTCGAGTATGTGTTGACTTCAGGGATCTCAACAATGTGTGTCCCAAAGATGAATTCCCGCTTCCTATTCCATAGCTGATGATCGATACTACTAATAGTTACGAGGCAATGTCTTTCATGGACGGTTCGTCGGGCTATAACCAAATTCGCATGGCACTAAAAGATGAAGAGTTTACTGCATTCCGTACCCCAAATGGTATTTATTGCTACAAGGTAATGCCTTTTGGATTGAAGAACGTTGGTGCTACTTAACAAAGGGATATGCAGAATATTTTCGACGATCTTCTCCACAAGAATGTAGAATTCTATGTTGACGACTTGGTGGTAAAACCAAGACAGAAGGGAGGCCACTTGAAAGACTTAAGAATGGTATTTGAGTTGCTCCGGAGGTACCAACTTAGGATGAATCCATTGAAATGTGCCTTTGGAGTGACTTCTGGAAAGTTCCTTGGTTTCATTGTCCGACATCGAGGGATCGAAATCGATTAAGCCAGAGTGGATGCCATTTTGAAAATGCTTGAGCCTCGGGATATTCATGAATTGAAAAGTCTGCAAAGAAAGCTATCATACCTTAGAATATTCATCTCGAACCTAGATGTAAGGTGCCAACCATTTAGTTGCCTCATGAAAAAAGGCGTTCCTTTCAAGTGGGACCAAGCTTGTAGCAATGCCTTTGAAAGTATCAAAACCTACTTGGTGAGGCCTCCAGTTTTAAAATCTCATATACCTGGAAAGCCATTGATACTATACATTGTGGCGCAAGAAAGGTTTGTTGGAGCACTGTTGGACCAAGAAAATAGTGAAGGAAAATAAAACTCTCTTCACTACTTGAGTAGGATGATGACACCAAACGAACTGAATTATTCGCCAATTGAAAAGTTGTGTTTGGCGCTAGTCTTCTCAATCCAAAAGTTTAAGCACTACTTTCAAGCGCATGTCGTCCGTCTTGTTTCAAAAGCCAATCCCATCAAGTTCGTTATGTCAAAACATATTCTTAGTGATCGAATGGCGAGATGGTACCTCCAATTTCACCAATTCGAGATTTTGTACATCCCTCAAAAGGCTGTAAAAGGACAAGAATTGGCAGACTTCTTGGCAGATCATCTGATACCTGATGACTGGGAGCTAACCGACGAACTACCTGATGAGGACGCAATGGTCGTTGAAGTTCAACCTCCATGGAAGATGTACTTTGATGGTGTTACGCACCGTGGGGGAGCTGGTGCTGGCGTAGTATTTGTCATTTCCCAAGGTGAAGTCTTTCCCTACTCCTTCACCTTGACACAACTTTGTTCCAACAATGTTGATAAGTATCAAGCATTAATATTTGGGCATGAAATGGCCGTTGATATGAAGCAATTGCAGTTTCAAGTCTTTGGTGACTCCCAGTTAGTAGTCAATTAGCTTTTAGGTAGTTACGAGGTCAAGAAGCTTGAACTACGCCCATATCATGATTACGCTAAGAAGTTAATGGGGTGGCTCGGTGATGTGACTATTCAGCAAGTGCTTAGGAAAGAAAATAAGAAGGCTGATGCTTTAGCTGCCCTAGCTTCATCATTAACCCTGTCTGATCAAGCGCAAGTTACTGTATGCCAAAAATGGGTAGTACTGCCGCCAAATGAGGCGGAAGGTGAAGAAAATGAACTCAAGCATCTTGTCGCTATTTTTGAAGTTGAGAAAGAAGAATGGCGACAACCCATTATTGACTACTTATTCTATGGGATACTTCCAGAAAATCCGAGGAGAAGGACTGAAATCCGTCATCGCGCACCTCGCTTCCTTTACTACAAAGACACTTTATACAGAAGGTCGTTCGAGGGAGTAATTTTGTGATGCTTAGGGGAAGAAGAAGCACTCCAAGCTTTGCAAGAAGCACATTCTGGGGTATGTGGGTCACACCAGTCAGGACCAAAGCTCCACTTCCATATAAAATGATGGGATATTATTGGCCGATGATGGTAAAAAATTGCATGGACTACGCTCGAAGATGCAATGCTTGTCAATTCCATGCGAATTTTATTCACCAACCTCCTGAAGTGTTTCAACCAACTGTTGCATCATCGGCGTTTGACGCTTGGGGATTAGATGTTGTTGGACCACTGCCAAAGTCCTCTAGTGAGCACTTATACATCTTGGTTGCAACTGACTACTTCTCAAAATGGGCCGAAGTTGTTGCTCTTAAGGAGATAAAGAAAGAAAATGTTGCAAGTTTCATCTTTCTTCTCAGCCCTCACCCTAAGCTTGGAGAATATAACTTCTTGATCACTCGAACACCTCGTTGTCTCGGGAATGATTCCGTTAGGATTATATGTCGACTTTAGGCGCGCAAATTTCTTTTCCTTTCGCAGTGGGGCAGGTTTATACGTTAAAGTTTTTTTATACCAAAACTTTGTCCACTTGCTGAAGGAGACCTTTTGGTTAGCACTTGTACCTTCCTTAAGATAATGAAATGCATCAAATAAATACTCTCAAGATCGAGGAATAAATCTCATATGTTTTTCGTCCAAACTGATAAGTTCTCTTGTCTCAGGTACCACTTCTTCATTCGGAGAACCCACAATGGGAAGACCTCCAAGGATATGTAAGTCCCAAAGAGAGATAGATAGTTCCCCTGCTGATGTAAGAAGCGTGTTCGTCTTAGGGCACCAAGCCTCACAAAATGCTTGCAAAATGTTCGAGTTTCGATCATAAGTGAAAATTGAGGCGTAGACAGTATCATAAATCTTTGTTGTACTCAGGGTTTGTTGACTTCCACCAAGTACATCTTCAGCCCATTCCCAATATCCTGGAAAATGAAGATACTCGCCCTCGATTGTCGTTGTTTTCCCCCAACGTACTTCTCCTTAAATTATGCCCTAAGTTTGGAATGATGCTAGCAATGTTTACGTGACTACGGGTTGGCGCTTGGAGAGACCACATCTTGGACAATGGATTAGAAGTAGATTTGTGCTCCAAGGTCCAATTTTCTACATGAAGCGAGTTCTTCAAAGAAAGCCATGAGGCTGCATACCGTCCAACTTGTAGGGTGTGAACCAAAAGTTTGGTTTGTTCTATGCCATCTTCAGTCTCGATTATGAGATATCTAAGTTTGGAGGAAGGTGAGGTATAGTCTCTGAAATTTTCCATCTCTTCGCGCTACTAAAAAAATGGAAAAAAGGGGAAAAAAGGTCATCAAAATCCAAATCAATAATATTAGAATGGGCACAAAGGTCTAAATGGATGAAATGGCTTCCGATAGTCGAGCCACATTGAGAGTAATTTCTCTGGTAGTCGGGTCATTTTTAGAGTAATCTCTCGAGTAGTCGGGCCACATTGAGAGTAATCTCTCTGGTAGTTGGGTCATATTGAGAGTAATCTCTTCGACAGTCGGGTCATTTTGAGAGTAATCTCTCCGGTAGTCGAGCCACATTGAGAGTAATCTCTCTGGTAGTTGGGTCATATTGAGAGTAATCTCTTCGACAGTCGGGTCATTTTGAGAGTAATCTCTCCGGTAGTCGAGCCACATTGAGAGTAATCTCTCTGGTAATCGGGCCACATTGAGCGTAATCTCTCTGGTAGTCGGGTCATGAGAGTAATCTCTCCGATATTCGGGCAAGGATGAGTACCCATCCCCTCGCACCCTAAGATTATCTTCATCATGCATATATTATCTCGTTAAACATGACCATATCCTTCTCGCTTGATCTAAAAAAACGTAAAAATAAAAAAAGAGAAAAAAAACTATGATTCACTTGGACAGGCTTGCGAGTAGTTACTGATGCCAATTATAGGGAAGGCATACCCTATTTATAGATTTTCCAAAGATGCCAGTTGATGGATTAATTCACAGTCCAACATGAATTTGTTCTCCTAAATCAATTCAAATAAAGAAAGTTACAAACAAAAGTCTGATTCACATGAATTTCATTGTGTCAGAAGTTCATTCTAGTTAGGAATTCTCACGTGAATTCCAATTAGGATTTCATAGTTAGATTTCTGATTCTTTTTGATTAATGTCCTAAAGCATCTTTTACATGAATACCAATTGGATGTTTGCAAAAATAGGTAAATAAAATAAAGATATTTGTTACCTAAATACTTCAAGCATAGTCTTCCAAAGTTTAAAGAACTTAACAAACCTTGAAGTAGGGGGCATTTGTAGACATGTAAATTTTATTGTATTTATATTCAATAAAATAATTTGGATAATATCTTAAATATATTAGTCAAAATAAATATTATGGGCTAATGTAATTGAATTAATTACATAAGTCCAATGTATATGGATTAAATAAACAAGTCTTAAAATCCATTAAGCTAGCCCATTTAATTGGGCTAAAGTGATGAGCCTACTTCATTAAGCCCAAGATGTCATCTTCCTAGAGGCACAGTTTAGTGCCACATGTCAAATGACGTGACTCGTGAAGTCAAATGGAAAATCCAATAGGATCATGCTACATGTCAAAATGACAAAGCATGCCAAGTCACATTAAAAGGCTAATGAAATCGCGACATGTGTGCAAGTGACATGTTCTGGCCAATCAAATACGGCCATGTCACACTTTAATTTGATTGGTGGGAAAGAGTTTGTTCTTATCACAACTCCTCCCTTCCACAACTATAAATAGGGGTCTTCATAACCCAGAAAAGACACCAGAAGTTATAACAAGAAGCAAGAGAGAGCTCGTGGATCAAACGCCGTAAATTTCTCTACAAGTTTCAAGCTTCAAGAAATCAAATTCAAGCTCAAGAACGAAGAACAAGTCAAGATTCAAGGAGTACGAGTTCAAATCAAAGCTCGTGCTAATTGAATCAAAATCACCATTCATGACAACAAATATAGATTCAAGATCAAGCTCAAAGGCCCTTGAATTTATTTACTATTGGAAAGAAGAATTAGAGGATTCATAGAGATTGTAACACTCAAATATTCGAAATTAACTACTACGATTGTTGCGATATTTTTCGGTCTTGATTATATTTTCTCGGTGCAATTTATTGTCTACATCATGTCCAAACACAACTCTAATTTTCAAATGTCATTTTCACTTAAATTTTTTTACTTTTTTCCGGAATTTCACAATTTTTATGTCTACGACATGAGGATTAAGAGCTTCTAATTTGGATTTCGTTTCTTTATTTATATATTATACCATAAACTCTCAAGTTTAAACATTCTAATATGATAACGTGAACATGACACAAAATTAATATACTTTGTACTATACTCCCAATATGTCCTGAATTTATCGAGTGTCTAGTGATTTCTAGATTAGTTTGATTTGAGAAAATTGTGTGATATACAAGTTAGTTATTCTATTAAATTGTTTCGTCTTATGTAATTTTGAAAATCAATTTTTGTAGAATTTAGTACATATTTACACCTTATTGTAATAGTTACATGTGCTTTAAATTAAATTACTAAAAAAGTGTATTTAACTAACTTCCGCATTAACAATAAAAAGAAGAAACACACCACACTTTGTCTGAATCCATTAGTTGTCTTGACTATAAAAATACAATTAGCAACTAGTTTGAAAAAAATCTATGATTTATATTTTACTATTTGGTTTGATGTAATATAGAAACACGCATTGTATCACCAAGATCCGTAAAGCAAAGTCCTTGACGGTCCCATTAGTATATAATAGTAATTAATTAATGGGAAAAGGGCCAGTTATACCATAATATTAATAGATTTTCATACCATAATCTTGGCGGGCTGAAAGGGCGAGAACCAACAACTTGTTTGGTTGTTCACTTTCTAGGTTTTCTTCTTTGGGGACAAGCTTGGTGATGAGATCCCCATTGGAAATAGACACGTTGGTGGAACATAGATTGCACAATGTGGGTTTTTGGTTTAGTCGTTTGTTTTAAAAAATATTGTAAAAAAATAACGATATAGACTCCATCCACCTAGATTTAAGAATTGATGTGTCTCATGTCACTATGGATTGGATTATTGTGATGTTTTCAAAATTGGACAAATGTCCTTCCAAGTGGTAATGGAGAAATGATTGTGAATATCTTGTATGAAAAAATCAAGACAAGTGTTATACACTCGTTGTTGGGGCCAAACGCATATGCAAGCATAAACGGTCGTCAAATAGTAAAGTGATAAGAGAGAGTGTCGAACCCACGAGGACTTATGATTAACTATTAACTAAACTAGACTATCCTAATTATCTAAACAAGAATTAAACTAAGAAAAATTTGATTCTAATCTAATTAAAATAAAAAGAAAACAAAGATGAACTCTGAACAAAGGAAAAGCAGATTCTTATGTTATCAATATAATGAAAGCGATCTAGGGGCATGGGCTATCTAACATGCATACTGTATTATTCAATTGAATTGAATAACTAATTTATTTTATTTATTGGTTGACAGGGTTAATATTACTAATAAGAATCTGTCGAGTTCTTACTCGCGTATTAAAGCTAACCTAACGCATATATGTCTATGGAGTTAGAATCAACAAACGCATTTATAATTCATGCACATCAACCAAGCAAGGCATTTGGGTATGTGTCTATCCTAACCGCGAATCCATTCCCCGATGACCAGGTTCAAGAACTTGCTCTACTCAATCCTATAAGCAATCTAGAATTCCCAATTTCGAGTTCAATTGTATAATTGTATATAGTAATCAACTGGTGATCAAGCAATCAAATAATTAAGCGCAAGATTGAATAAATAAACCAATATGATAAATCAAGAAAGCAAAATCAATGTCCGAATAACAATAGTCATGAAATAATCACAACCCTAGAACGTGAAGTTTAGCTCCACATAAGCATGGTAGACCAACAACAAATCATACAAATAAATATAAAAATTACTAAGTTTGGTGGAAGAAAATATGAAACCTAGCCTCCACGGCGGCTCTATGCCTGTGTTTTCCTCTCAAAAACGTCTTTCCCCTCCAAAATAGGTTTAGGACCCCTTTTATACGAGTTGAGACTGTGTAAGGCCGAAATAACATTGTCCCGATCGAAATAAGACATGTTCGCATTATGAGCATTCAAACCAGCGCCTAACACTGATCCTGGCGCAAAAAACAATAACGAACGAATTCAATTACTCCTCTCCCGGTCGTTTTTGCCTTTTTTCCTTTAAGTTGAATTTCTCTTTCCTTTTTTTTTTTGTCTTCACGGGGGGGGGGGACAAAAACCAAAGGGTGTCCCCCCTTTTTATTTTTTTATTTTCTTTCTTTTTCTCCCGCCTTTTATTTAATTTTGCTCCAATTCTCTTTATTTTCATACTGTTTTATTCCTACACAATTAAAATATAATATTAAGCATAAACTAATATAATAATACTCAAAAGACGATTACAAATACTAAATGTGAGGCAACAATGAATGAATATATGTATTTTTGACCAGACATCACCACCCCGCGCTTAAACGTTGCTCGTCCTCGAGTCAAGCAATAATTCACAATATTCTTGAGCACTTTATATTTACATATTTGAAACACACTACACCAATGACCATGGTTTATAGCAACAATTAAACCTTAGCATATGCGATCACATACACTTCCCTTTTTCTTATGCCAAACTTCAAAAATATTCACAACAAGACAACATACTCATGACAATACTAGCCTCAAAACCTACTCAATGTCCCAATGCACTCATGGCTTGAACACACAAATCATAGAAAAGTCTAATAACGTTACCTATCCCTTGTGAAATCATGTGCCCTTCCAACAAGAACAAGAGAGTAAGTTAAACCCACATATTCGAATCTCATGATCCAATATAGTTTAAGGATCATATACATCAAAGAATGTCGCTCACTCTCACAAAAGAAGTCGCATGCATGCGGTTGGTACTATAGGCTTGCCCTTAATGTAAATCTCTACTAATATAATTTTGCTCGATCTAAAATCAATTAGGACTTTTTATGGTTGTAATGTGGGTTAAATGACAGGTAGGATATATTTAGGAATATTGGTTCACCCTCTTAAGAAATTTTAAGACATCACCAAATAACTTAAGCGCAAGTTCTTCAATCCACTTAACACAAACAATATCACCCTAAATGTCATGACCCAAATCGATGGGCCGCGACGGGCACCTGGTGCCTTACCCAACCGAGTACCAATGTAACGTATCTTTCTTATTACATCATTACATACACATGACATACAGTCCTAATAGGCCAACATAATCCTTTATAAACTCAAAACATAGGCCGGCCAGGCCGTACAATCCTTTATATACATGAAATATGTCTACAAGCCTCTAAGAGTACATAAATATCATAAAGGCCGGGACAGAGTCCCGCCTTACCAAACAATGCGTGTCTAAATCATTCTAACCAAACGAGCAACTCTGAAACAAATGGAGCGCACCAACATCTTCCGCCGAGTTGATAGCCTACTTGGAGGGCTCTCAACTTGTCTATCAGGACCTGCGGGCATAAAACGCAGCGTCCCCAGGCAAAAGGGACGTCACTACGAATAATGTACTGAGTATGTCACATAAATAAATACATAAGAGACATGGAAGAAATATAGAGTAATTGACTCGACGTGTATGTCTGGATAACTCTGTAAATAATAAATCACTTTTAGCATCATGCATGTGCGTATGAATGTCATGTCGTGCATAGGTATATGTTTCATAACCTCATCAGCCTCTGAGGGCATCCCATCATATCATATCGGCCACTGTGGGCAACATCATCATCATATACCAGCTGATCAGGTGGTGGTGCGTATATAACGCCGTAACCTCTTCCCATATCCCATATACATATATTTACATATATATACGTATATAACGCCATCTGGTCATGGGTCAATGTGCATATGTAAATGCATATGAAATACGTCAATAAAATCTCTCGGTACGTCATAAGGCCATTATGCCTCTGATTAATATCATGAAATAAACTTTACCAACATACGTATTTTCGAGACCCATGAACAGACGATAATAATAACTCACATGGGGAATCAAGAATATAGACACCCCTAGTATTTCTATGAATAGAGTAATTTATGGAAAAAATGAGTTTGCTTGTTTCTTCCGTATAATTTGGACCATTCCAAAAGAAAGAAAGGATATCCTTAACATACTTGTTCTTGAAATTATTTGAACGAATCTGCTTCTACGAAATATGGACCTGGATTCCTTGAAATCGGAATGTAACGACCCGGTCGGTCGTCCCGTAGAAATTGTATTATTATTACTGTTATTGACTTATAGGTTGGTTATATTGTTATCAATGTGTTAGAGTTGGTAGGTTTGAAATCGGAATGATTGTAGTGAGAGTTTAGTCGTTGTCTTTAAAAATAGCCTTGAAGTTGGAAAAGTCAATTGAGAGTTGACTTATTGGTAAACGACCTCGGAATAGGAATTTTATGGTCCGGATAGTTTCGTTAGGTGATTTGGGACTTAGGAGTATGTTCAGAATATTTTGGTGAGGGCCGGTGTAGAATTAGGCTTGAATTGGCGGAAGTTAGTTTTTGGTGATTTTCGATCGACAATGGAAAATAGGCTATCAGGGTCGGATGGAATTTCGACAGTTGGAGCAAGTTCGTAATGTCACTTTGGATATGTCTGCAAAATTTCAGGCCAATCAGAGTTGTTTTGGATAGTTTCGGCATCATTGGTGGATTTTAGAAATTGAAAATTCTTAGGCTTGAATCAGATGTGATTTTGGTGTTTCGATGTTAGTTTTGGTGTTTTGAGAGTGCAACTAAGCTTGAATGATCAAATGTAACGTGTTAGTATGTTTGGTTGGGGTCCTGAGGGGCTCGGGATTGATTTTCGGATGGTTAACGGGGAGTTCGAAATTGGAAATTGCAGCAAAAAGCTCCTGGTGTGAAATCACAGTGATTTCTGCACCCGCAGAAGTTTGGCCGCAGGTGCGGGCCCGCAGGAGCGGGCCCGCAGGAGCGAAAGAAGGCTCCGCAGGGGCGAGATTTGTCCAGCCACGGAAAAGTCGCAGATATGGATAGGTGGCCGCACCTGCGAAGTCGCAGGTGCGGAGACTCCCGCAGGTGCAGACCTGGGACTGTAGGTGCGCTTAAGTGGCCGCAGGAGCGGAACCACTGTTCATAAAGTATAAAAATCTGCCTTCGCGATTTTTAACACTCTTTTCACCATTGTTGTACGGGGTTCCGAGGTTTTTGAGGGATTTTGAAGAGGGAAACACTGGTTCATCATTGAGGTAAGGTTTTTGGACTTAATAACTACATTATATGTGATTGGAGACCTTATATAAGTGTTTAATTATGAAAAATCAGTAGGAAAAAAGGTGGGGTTAGGGATTGAGATTTTGAGACCTTTAGGGGTCGATTTGAGGGGTCAAACGAACTCTGATTTTAGCGTTATTTATATGTACGGACTCGTGAGATGATGAAGAACATTTTGGTGAAAAATTTGTCGGGTTATGAGACGCATGCCCGGGGGTCGAGTTTTGACTAATTTCGGGTTTCGAGCTAAATTTTGTACTTTTCAATTGGAATTCATTCTTTAAGCATAATTTGATGATAAAAATCTGAACTTGGTAGATTTGGAGCACTCAGAGGCCGGATTTAGAGGCAAAGGTATTGTAGAATAGTATTTTAGACGGTTTTGAGGTAAGTAACGTTTTCAAACTTGGTTCTGAGGGTTCGAAACCCCGAGCTAAATAGTTTATGACTATAATTGAGGTGAAGCACATGCCAAGTGACGGGTGTGCGATCATGCACCGAGTATTTGTGGCCTGGCTTATCCCATGGCACCGCTTAGTGATGATTTCCTGATGATATATGTGCTTCTGTTAATGTGGTAATTGTGAACCTGTTAGAAGTTATGTTAAGTATAAATACTAGGATTCACGTCGAAAATGCTGAGACCCGAGTGGTCGTATATTACTGTCTCATTTTGTGATTTATTTGATGTCATATACTCAGTCCTGTTATAATATATCACTTCATATCTCAGTCTCACTATTGTTAATTACATGCATACTTATCATTGTTTCGGGCTGATGGAGGCATATGTGATCCATGTGAATGAGACTGAAGAGTAATGACTGAGTGAGGCCGAGATCCTGTTATTGAGACAGTTATGAGATCAGACTGCACACCGCAGCGATATTAAATTATGCCTTCGTTGGCTTGATATGGCGCTTGGGCCACTAGGGCCCCTTCGGAGTCTTTACACCCCCAGTGAGCGCCTTGATATTGAGGGATGGATTTTCCCTGGGCATGGATCGTGTCCGAAGTGGATGTATGTGAGGGATGGATCGTCCCTGTACGTGGATCTTGTCCGAGTGTTGTATTCCGGAGATGGACTTTCTTCGTGGGGCTGGATTGGCCTTTTTCCTCAGTACGGAGTGACTACGGTCACCGGCGTTTATGCATATTCCGGGATGGAACTTCCCTGGGCTTGAGAGCCATATATAGTACTGAGTGGACTTCTGCGGGAGNGGATATTGAGCAGCGGTCAGAGTTTTCATTGGAGTTGTCGAGGTAGCAGCTGGCGATCGCGACCTCGTCTTCTCTTCCTTATTCCACCTGTTGCACTTATTTTGAGACTATGTTGTCTATTTCTTCATTCTTTAGTTTTTTATATATATAGCAGCTCATGACTGAGTGACACCGGATCCGGGGTTGGAGATTTTAATTTTTTTTGTTTCAAATATTATTTTTAAATTTCAAGTTCTTAATATTATCAATAAATTCGTTTAAAATCGCATTTTTACTGCAAATTGAATTTAGCCTAGATAAAAATGACGGATTGCCTTGTTCCACGGCAGACGTCATCACGACCCGGAAATCGGGTCGTGACACGGAACGAACTTGTTTTGGATTTGAAATTTTGGAAGAATTTTGGTTCTGTTCCTTCACGCTTTCCTCAAAGACAATATATCTTTGAAACTTAACCAAAAATCAAACCTTTAAACCAAGTGATTACTATTCTGTATTTAACGTTTTCTTGAACTTTTAAAGAAGGAGATGTTTCTGATCTTCTCATGTGTTTTGTAATCAATGGCTTTAATGATTGAAGTGTTTTTTATTTTTTTTTATTTTTTATATTCTTGGTTTTCAAGTCTTATTCAAGATTTATGGATAAGACTTTATAAGTCGTACTCAAGACTTACCTTGAAGACACCTGTACATGTATATTATGAATCATCCTCCCTAATTAGTGGCTTTGTGCCACGTGGGAGGGTGGTAAATTTATAATTTTTATCCATTTATTAGTTAACTGGGTAATATCTTGTTATCCGATAATTAACTATTTACCCGCATAATTTAAAAATTGCTATAAATTATTTAAAATTATATTTATTTTTAAAATACTTTATATATATATATACACTACCGTGGTCATATGGTATCTTGCATGATACTAGTTCATAATTATCGGGTATTATCGCTCGACCTGTATTTTATTTCAAATTGACCATTTTCAACGGAACTCGTTTTCTTTAATCTGTGTACCCCTTTATCCTTCATAACACCTTTTTTTATCGCTTGTTATAAATAGCGTAAGTACGTTAACGTCAAGATGATCTCTTCCCCGAGTCTACATCGATTAACTGAAAACGAAATTTTAACGTACAATACTTCAGGGTACAATATCGTCGTAACTTAATACTGCAAAGCATAACATCATTGGAATACTGTGGGGCGTAACACCAAAAAATATACCATTTTTCTTTAAGCACTAGTTTAATTCATATCCAATAGCAAGAACAAGACACAATTTGTTCGTCTATATTTTTTTCTTCTTTTTTTCCAAACTTCTCTCTCTCTTTTAACTATTATTTTTTCTTTTGATATCTTCGCTAGTGGCGTATTCTTTTACAAAATAAATGCACATTTTTTTCTTTCATTGGTTCCACTCAAAAGTCATCCAACACTTAGTTATTTCTTACTTCTTTTAGTGCTCAATCAAAATTAAAGTGCTTTAAGAGGTAAAAGGATAAAAACAATCTATAATCTATAATCTATAACTATTATTAAAAGGAAGGAAGTGATCCATGAAACAATCTATAATTTCTATAGAAAAAGGAGCAACATATAATTTGCTTAATTCAATTATGAATAGTAAATCTTCTTATAGTATATATGAATTATAAATTTATTAAATAAAATCACGTAAAAATTATAAAAGATCAAAAAGGAAAAATTAAACTCTTTACCCCCTCCCCCATAAGCGAGGGATACTGGACAACTGTATACAATCTTCAAGGAAAAACTGCTCTTTTAGAAGATAAGGTTAGTCTTTTATACCCAACCATTCACTATTTCTTTAGTTCTATCTTCTCTGATCTGAAGAGCAAAGCCCAAAACAATCTGTTTTATGTTGTTTAAACTTGCAAATGCTTTGTACTTGCAATCAACAAAGATTGGAAGGAATTTCTACATGGCAAGAACAAAATATTATTCGTACACCGGCAAGATTATTTTTACTGCTTTTGAAATGATATCACCAAAATAGATGACTCCTCAATGGTAAGTCGTTATAATCCTTGGTTTATGGGTGATCTTTTGTTATTAATAATGTGGATAATTGTGATATAATCAATAGTATATGCTGTCAATTGAATATACTTTTTCAGTTTTTGTTATTGTTTTAAACTATAACAACTTGGGTAAATTTTGATGCAACACAAATATCTATTGTGAGCAGCGTCAGAAGATTTTCCTAAAGATATTAGAATTATATCTAAATTGCTCTATCATGTTTTTGTTGTATTCCTTTGCCTTTTTGTTGTCCAATGAACTTGATGTTAACAAATAAGTCATGGTGGATTAATAGAGAACATAGCTTAACTTGAGATAAAATGTAATTTCACAATCATATAAGTTTTTTTGTATTTTGTTACAGAATTTCTCTTAATTATCATGAAAAATAAAGAACAAATAGAAAAAAGATAAAAAATCAAAAATTTCTCCATAAAAAAAAAATGAAGGATTAAAGTTATTTAAATTTGAGATGAGAGTCTTTTTATTTATTACGAAAAGAAAAAGGCCATGTTATGTATAACGACACATAATTCAAGTCTAATCTAAAAAAATAAAAAAATTAAATAATAAAAATACATTAGAGCTAAAGAGAGGATATTCATACAACGAATTAGTTTATAAATAAAATGAAGTAAATATACAATACTTACAATATTTTTGGTAAATTTAAATAATTTAAGAATTTCGAGCAATACTTTTAAATAAAATAAATATTAAAGAACAATAATATTAAATAAAGTGGTAAGTTAATAAGAAGTCACATGTACTGCTATATATTAGATAATATAATAGCGAAATTAAGAAAGATAATTAAAATTTTAATATTAACAATGGAAAGAATATTTGAACTTGAAATTAGAAATTTCTTAAAATTATGATGAGAATGCTCAAACCATGGATAGAACCACGAAATTGAAGTCTTACTAGATTTTAAGAAATATTTGATAAAAATTCAAAATTTAATAATAAAAAATTAATGTCTAATGTAGGTTATTTTAT
Organism: Nicotiana paniculata; assembly: GCA_005239505.1. Taxonomy (NCBI): domain Eukaryota; kingdom Viridiplantae; phylum Streptophyta; class Magnoliopsida; order Solanales; family Solanaceae; genus Nicotiana; species Nicotiana paniculata. Next base: position 747 of record ML336898.1, on the reverse strand, counting down.
TAGGGAATATTAAAAGTCAAATTTGTATCTTGAAACTAAAAGAGAAAGAAAATTTAATTGGATGTAATAGAAAAATAATTATAAGAAGAGTCAAATGGATTTGGAACATAATAATCAAAAAAATTATGTATTAATGTTTTAGACAATTCAAAGTCGTTGTTTATTATACTTTTATTATAGGAAAATATTAATGTATAAAAAATAATTAAAATTTCATAATAGGAAAGAGAATGTATAAAAAGAAAAATAGAGAGCTTAAAAATATTATAAATATATTTAAATGATAGAAGAGTTTTGATTAAGAGGATAAAAGCATATATATATATATATCAACGATTATTAAAAAGGTAATATTGGGTCCTACATGTGAGAATATACTAGGTATGTTGGGTAATAAGTAAAATTTTAAGTCAATTGCTAAGCTAATAAAAAATCGCACGACATTATAATAATATTAAGTAATGAATAATACAATAACTATAAGCTAAAACCAAAAAAAATGTTTAAATATGTAGAAGAATGAGCTTTATTTGAAGTTGAGATGAAAAATAAAGTGGTAGTTAGAATTTTTTTAAAATAACATGATCTAACGTATTCAAACAACACATATCACAATATGACATGTTTAGTGTTCTTTAAATTGATAGCAAAACAAAATGCAAATAGTAAATTCATGTGGTTGTGTTGTGATGTGTGGCTAGAATTCATGATTTTAAGCATTATATACCTTGCATTTTATGTGTTTTA
>ML336897.1:0-40558 GCA_005239505.1 Nicotiana paniculata | reverse complement strand
CTGATGATCCTTGCTACTTCAATGAATCCGTGTGTGTATTTTTCTCCCAAAAGTCGTCTCTCCTTTTGTGATATGTTTTTGGGTCTATTTATATGGTTGGAATCAACCCTAACCGTCTAAAAGACTCCCTCTTTGGTTTGGAAACTCTTAAGATCATTAAAACTCGGACCCTGTCGAATTAACGCCAGGCCACCCCAGGCGTTATGGCTCTAATGCCTGGGTAACGCCAGGCAACCCCAGGCATTTTGGCTCTNTGTCCCAGATTCTTCCTTTTCGACTTTTGCACATATTTTCCGACGTTTATGCTCTCATTTAGCTCGGCTTCCATTTTCAACTCACCTGCACATTAAATAAACTCCATTAAGCACCCATGACGTGTATTTTTATCATTAAAACACCTAAAATGCACGGTATATAATGCTAAAAATCATGAATTCTGGCCACGCATCAGTTAGTTTTTGGTGATTTCCGGTCAGTAGTGGGAAATGGGTTATTGGGGTCGGAATGGAATTCTAAAAGTTGGAACAGGTTCGTAATGTCATTTTGGATATGTCTGCAAAATTTCAGGTCAATCGGAGTTGTTTTGGATAGTTTCGGCATCGTTGGAGGATTTTAAAATTTTCAAAGTTCATAGGCTTGAATTCGATGTGTTTTTGAGGTTTTGATGTTATTTTTGATGTTTCGGAGTCTCGACTAAGTTTGAATTATCATATATGATGCGTTGGTATGTTTGGTTGGGGTCCCAAGGGGCTCGAGATGGTTTCAGATGGTTAACGGGGAGTTTGGAATGGTTTTGTCATTGCTGATGTTCTGTTGCTGGTTTTTTCGCACCTGCGGATGGGGAGCCGCAGGTGCGGTTCCGCAGGAGCGGACGTGTCACCGAAAGTCCGGAAGTTAGGATCCTTGGGATTTTACTCAGGTGCGAGTAAGTGGTCGCAGGTGAGGACCCACTGGACAGAAAGTATAAAAACGTGCCTTCGCGGATTTTAGCTAGTTTCTCAATATTTCATCCGGGTTTGAAGCTTTTGGAAGGGTTTTGAAGAATGGATTCGATAGTTCTTCACCAAGGTACTATTTTTGGACTCTAAACTCATTTATAAGTGATTAAGGGTCAGATTTATGGTGGAAATTAGGGAAAAATCAGTGTAACTTGGGTAATTAGGGCTTGAGATTAAGAGTCTTTAAAATGGGGATTTGAGGGGACAATTGGACTCCGAATTTAGTGTTCTTTATACATACAGACTCGTGAGATGACGAAGAACAATTTCGTATAATTTTTTTTGAGTTTCGGGACGTGGGCCCGGGGGTTGGGTTTCACCAATTTTGGGGTTTTTGAGTATTTTTAATACATTTCGATTGGGATTAGTTCCTTAGCATATTATAATGATATACATCTGATTGCTGGTAGATTTGGAGCACTCAGAGGCCGAATTTAGAGGCAAGCGCACTGCGGAGTAGTGTATTAGCCGGTTTTGAGGTAAGTAACGCTTCCAAACCTGGAATTGAGGGTTCGAAACCCCAAACTATTTGATATTTGATGTTAATTAAGGTGACGCACTTGCCAAGTGACGGGAATGCGGGCGTTTACCGAATATTTGTAGCCTAGATCATCCCACGGCACTGTCTAATGATTATCTCAGGTGTATATTTGTACTGTGAAGGTGGTATTTACCTTGAACGCAATAGAAATCATGCTAAGTATAAATGTTAAGGCTTCACGTCGATGGGTTCAGACCGGAATGGTCGATTATTGTTGGATCGACCTTTTTCCTCAGTACTTGGTGACTGTGTCACTTGTGTTTATGTAATATCTGGGATGGACTTCCCTGGGCCGGGAGGCCGTATTCTAGTATTGAGTGGACCACCTTATGAGATCTTGATTAATGAGTACACATCATTCTTGATTCTATATGAATTCATGCTAGTATGCAGAGTTACAGACATATATTGATGCATCGTGTCTATTTCCTGATATATTACTGTCATGTCCAAGTTATATACCGTTGTTTCAATTATCGGAGGTTTAGTTTGTCACTACCTCTCAGCCCGTAGTTTGGTTTCGTTACTACTGAGTTGGTGTACTCACGTTACCCCCTGCACCTTGTGTGCAGATCCAGGTACAACGAAATTCAGCTCGGGTCAGTGAGTAACAACAGTTTCATCAGAGTTGACGAGGTAGCAACTGGCGACCGTGATCTCGTCTTCTCTTTCCTTTGTACCTGTCATATTTATTTTCAGACTATGTTATACATTTATTTTGGTTGTATTAAGTACTAGCAGCTCATGACTGTGTGACACTGGATCCGGGATTAGTAGGATTTGGGTTTTGAATTTCATAAACTGGTTTCCCAAAAATTTGATTTATTATTACTATTATTGATTTCGGACTTGTTAAAAAGGATATTATATTGCTATTTGCAATTTAGTTAGAATAAATGGGTGGCTTGCCTGGTTCCACGACAGGCGCTATCACGACTACGAAATTGGGTCGTGACAGTTTCCTTTTTAGGGACTACTACTACGTTTGCTAACCATTCGAGGTATTTTACTTCCCGAATGGACTTTATTTTAAGAAGCTTGGTTACCCCGTCTTTGATGAAGGCATGCTTGATCTCGTACTAGGGTCTTCTTTTCTGCTTCACCGGATGGAACTTCGGGTCCAACCTTAGTTTATGGGTGGTGATTTCCGGTGGGATTCCTGTCATGTCGAGATGGGACCAAGCAAAACAATCCATGTTAGCTATAAGAAATTGAATAAGTTATTCCCTGGGTAGAGAAGTTAACCCCGTGCCCAGGTATACCTTTCATTCGGGCAGATGTTCGATTAGTATGATTTGCTCTAGCTCTTCGACCATTGATTTGGTGATGTCGGAGCCATCAGGGACTATGAAAGATCGAGGGACCCCATAATCATCATCTTCGCTAGTCCCCTGCTTCTCTAGTTGGGTCGAGATCCATGGTCTCTCGAACAGGGCGTTATACCTCATGTCGCCCTCGTTCACATGGAACTTCGTCTCCTGGATGGTCCCGTCCACATTCACTGGCAAAGTTATCTCGCCTTTAGTAGTTTCACATGCCATGTTGAATCCGTTTAGCAATCAGGCCGCGGGAACAACTTGGTCCTGTAGGCCGAGTTGTTCTACGACCCTCGATCGAATGATGTTGGCCGAACTACCTGGATCGAGTAACACACGTTTAACTTGAGTCTTATTCAGATATTAATAGTGCATCATCATGGGGCTGCATGATCCCTTATGTGTCATCGTCGTTGAAGGACAGGGTTCCTTCTGGTATGTAATCCCGTGTTTGCTTCTCCCTTGTGATCGACACCTTGATGCGTTTTAACACAGGCCCTTAGGGAACATCGACCCCTCCGACAATCATAAGAATGACGTGTTGCGATTCTTCTTGCTCTTTTTGTCTGTTGGAATCTCTGTTTCTGAAATGATTCTTGGCTCGATCACTTAGAAACTCCCGAAGGTGCCCGTCATTGAATAATCGAGATACTTCTTCTCTCAACTGTCTGCAACCTTCAGTTATGTGGCCATGGGTGCCATGATACTTTCACATTTGGTTGGGATTTTTCTGGGGTGGATCGGTCTGCAGAGGTCGAGGCCATTTAGTATCTTTGATGCGTCTGATAGCCGATATGATGGCGGATGCATCAACATTGAAGTTATATTCTGACAATCGTGGTGCTTCTTAGGTCTAGTATGCTTGTCGAAACCATTCTTGCTCATGAGCCTTCAAGAGCTGTGGCCTCGATCATTTCTCCTTTAACCTCGTACTAGGTTGTGACAAGGTACGTTGCCCTTACGATCTCCATTGTACGGTTGGTATCGATCCCTGTTCAACCTTGGTTCTCGATCAATGTCCCTTTTGATTCTGTCAACGGGCATGATAGGATAAACGGACCCGGAAGGATCCCACAGTTGGTCGTCTTTGACTCTAATCCTTGATTGATACCAATTATGTTCATCGGCCAAGGTAACAACCGGGGTACTCAATCAAGTTCTGCTTCAACTGCTGTGAAACCACTGAGCTTCGTACATTTAGTACTTGAGTGAAAGCTTGAATGGGCCAATCATCGGCGACCGGTGGTAGGTCCATTCGTTCCATTTGGAACTGAGAAATAAACTCTCTGAGCATCTCGTTATCTTTCTGCTTTATCTTGAAAAGGTCCGACTTCCTAGTCTCGACCTTTATGGCTCCGGCATGTGCTTTTACAAAAGAATCTGCAAGCATGGCAAAATAATCAATAGAGTTAGGTGGTAAATTATTGTACCATATCACCGCTCCCTTTGACACAGTCTCCCCGAATTTCTTTAGTAACACTGATTCGATCTCGTCGTCCTCTAGATCATTCCCTTTAATTGCACATGTTTAAGAGGTGACATGCTCATTGGGGTCGGTCATTCCATTATACTTAGGAATCTCGGGCATGCGGAACTCATTGGGGATCGGTTTGGGAACCGCGCTTGAGGGAAGGGATTTTGTACGAACTTTTTGGAATCCAAACCCTTCTATATTGGTGGTGCCCCTAGGATTTGATCAACCCTGGATAGGTTTCCACCTTCTTTTCGTTTGCTTCGATCTTCTTTCCCTCCCGATTCAACTCGTTTCGTTAGTTCTTCGAGCATCTTCATGATCGCGGGATCGGTCCCCTATTCATTTTCGTTCGATTTCCTTGACACCGATTCGACCATGTGAACAACTTCTTGAGACGGCTCGGCTCGATCATGCTTGGTGGTCTTGGAGTTGTGCTATTGCCTCTTGTTGAGCCTGCAACATCTCGGAGATCGCCCGAAGGCTGATTCTGCCTTCTTCGCCATCATGTGTGTTCTGAGCGGCCGATCGAACATCCCTGGGGATGCTACTCTCGGGATCGACGACCAAATTTGCATTAATGGCTACATGGGAGCTGATGTTGATGGGATCTACAACCGGAACTCCATCGAGGCCAACTGGAGGTACGTCGTTCCCTGGTGATGTGTTGTCATTTTCATCATGATGACCGGAGTCATTGTCCACGTGTACGGGTGCTGCGTGAGAGTTCGGCATGTTGATCCTGGAATCAAAGATGCTCACAAGAACAAGTGTAAAATAATGTGTGTTATGAAAGTTAGTACCAGACAATCACTATTATCCTTAGCTCCTCTGTGGGCACCAAATTGTTTAGCCTAAAAACGGATAACAATTGAATGTATGCGTGGTATTAAGGGTACGTGATATAACTTGGCACAAATTGAGAATATATATATATATTTATATTACAATTGACTGTAAAATAAATAAATGCAAACCAAACGAATCGAATAGCCTTGGCCTTAGAGTTCGATCACCCTCAAACCAAGCGAAGATTCAACTGATATAAGAACATAGTAACAAGATATTGAAAGCTACAAGAAGGTAGTGTATTGCTTTGTATTGTGTAAATGTGATATATTCTGCAAATGACCAGACCCTCTTTATATAGCAGGGGAGTTATACTCTTGGTACAATTCTAAATGAAGTAAGAAATCTCATCATTGGCTAATTAATCGGTCTATCCTTGATACATGCCGATATCTCCGCCGTGATCTACGCTCGATCGCGAATATTTTGTTTTTTCCGTTATCCGGCTCAGCAAATTTCCCTCGGTCTCATTTTTTTCGGTCCCCGGGGCTCAAGCTTTGACGGCGTAACCTCGGACCTCGATTCTGTATGGGTTCAAAGTCGAACCTTAATCTATCATATTCCAGTTTCGATCAGTGCACGCAAGGGGTGGGCCCGGTTTTACCGTATACTGTATTCATTATGAATAAGGAATTATAGCTGTATCAAATGCTTATAGTAGATAGCACTGAAGAGCTATAACATACGAGGACAAAAAATATTTGAATATCAAACATTTTGCTTAACGGAAACATAATTATAGAAGCTCAAACAAGAACTTAGATATAATTTCTCAGAAATGACCATAAAGAACCCAAATAGCTAAGATCTCCATAACCATTGGCCAAAATATTTGAAGTTAGAGTTCGTAGTCCCTTACTTCAAACATATCTAAATGTTGAACTACCAAGTCTAACGTCAGACATTCCAATCAATATGTCAATTTCAGACCTTTGGCAAACTCAAACTTTTTGATTTTGAAGTGGCTAAACTTGAAATCTTTAACCTCAAATGGCTATATGTGCACTTGCCCCCAAATTTGATGCTCCTAATTCGGGTCACAGCCCAAGCTCGTCGTAAATATAAAACCCTTCAGAAAATCCACAATCCCGCAAAAAAAGAGAACCCCACTGAAAAATACCGTTCCCTCCAAATCTCTACAAACCCTCGTAAAAATCCCCAAACTCCACAAAAACCCCACGCAACCGCACACACTCAGAGAGAGAGAAGGGAAAGGGCAGTGCTGAAATCCGTGTAATGGGGAAAGACGAGGATGAGATGAGGGGTGAAATTGAGGAGAGGTTGATAAACGAAGAGTACAAGATTTGGAAGAAGAACACACCTTTTCTTTACGATCTGGTTATTACCCACGCGCTTGAATGGCCTTCACTCACTGTCGAATGGTTACCGGACCGGGAAGAGCCGCCAGGAAAAGATTATTCCGTTCAGAAGATGATTTTGGGGACCCACACATCCGAAAATGAGCCGAACTATCTCATGCTTGCTCAGGTTCAGCTCCCTCTCGAGGATGCTGAGAATGATGCCCGACATTATGATGATGATCGGTCTGAATTTGGCGGATTTGGTTGCGCCAATGGCAAGGTTTAAATCTTTTCTAAGTTTTGACTGTCATGTGGATTTCCCTTTTCAGTGTTCTGGGAGTTTCTAGCTGCTTTGTTGTTATATAAATATATATTTTAATTCAGGTGTAAAGGTCTTAACTTTTTGCGATTTATTGAATTATGCGAGCTCTGAGGTTATGTGACAGATTATGTGGCCTGCAGTTTTCTCTTTTGCAGCTTATTTACTAGGGTAGTGAATTGAAAGTTGACTAGTTTAACTCTTGGTTTTCAGCTTAAGGTAAATTTTAAAATTCACCAAAAGAGAAAAAAAGGTGCCGAGCACAATTAGCACCCAAAGCACAATATTTTCTGATTCAGTGTGGCACCTAACATGCTAATCTCTTTTGGAAGAGTGAAGTATTTGACTGACACATTCTTGTTGAAGTTCGATGTGCTGTTGTAGTTTGAGTTTTCATCGTTCCTCTGCTTCTTCCTGAGTCCTGATATTGTTGAAATATTTCTTCTTATAAGGAGGCCACTTGAGGCTATAATATGAAAAGTGGTGCTTAAAGCCCAGCTCAGTAATGTTTTGCTGGTAGCTTAGGTGAAATGGCTAGTAACAATTAGCTAATGCTTGCTGCTTTGGTTAGAATTCTAAAACTGTTGGTTATGTAGCTCCACACAACTGAATACAAAGATTCTAATGACAAACCACATTGTTTTGGGGGAGAATTAATAAAGTTTTGAATAGCCAGCTGAGGAACTTCGAAAAGCTTCTTATGTGAATACCATTTATGCCTATGTCCTATTGGTGTAGATTGATGTTACTGTTATAAGAAGTTATTGTTGGCATGTGAATTCAGTAGAAATTTGATAATGAATTCTCTATTGGGACATGGATCCCTAAACTCTAGTTGTCTGAGAAGTCTTTTAAAATGGTCTATTGGTGCCAATTCAGATCGTTTGGAGGCTCCATTTCCACATTTATTTTGCTGTGCTATTATTTCCCCATCAACATCAGAGTGGACTTGGTGTATCTCTTTTAACATTGACTGGTATTTATAATGACAAATATTTCTCTTTCAGGTACAAATAATCCAACAGATAAATCATGATGGAGAGGTTAATCGGGCTCGATATATGCCCCAAAACTCATTCATCATCGCAACTAAGACAATTAGTGCTGAAGTTTATGTTTTTGACTATAGTAAACATCCATCTAAGCCTCCTCTAGATGGTGCATGCAATCCAGATTTGAGATTAAGAGGCCACAGCACAGAGGGCTATGGTTTGTCGTGGAGTCAATTTAAGCAGGGCCATTTATTGAGTGGTTCAGATGACGCTCAGATATGTTTATGGGACATCAATGCCACTCCCAAAAATAAGGCTTTAGATGCTATGCAGATATTTAAGGTATGCCTTATGATTTCTTGACGAATCTGCATAGCTTACTGCCTTGGTACATTGCACATTGTTGTCACTTAGTTACTCTGCTTACTGCTTGTAGTTTTGTCTCGTGAAAGTAACTATAATTGATATATGGAGAAGATCTTACATACTATCCTTCCAGCAAACATCCTCAGGTACCTTGGAAGTAAAAGAAGGGAAACTGAAGTAGAATAGCATGAGTTCTCTTCACAGACCACGTAGCCTTTGTAATTAATATCATGTTACAAAAGGCAAACTGAAACTTCCAATAGTGTCCCAACTGTTACTTCAAAGGATATTTAGAGTCGGCAGTCACATCATCTCTGCTTTTTGCTGCCTGAAGTTTCAGTCGACCGATCCTGGAAGTCTTGTCTCTCGGCTTATTTTCTCATTATGCTTTTGTCAACCTTTTCTGATTTATTCTAATATGTGAAATGTATAGATTCATGAAGGTGTCGTAGAGGATGTAGCATGGCATCTGAGGCACGAGTATTTATTTGGCTCTGTTGGGGATGATCAGTATCTGCACATATGGGATCTGCGGACTCCATCGGTGACCAAGCCTATACAATCTGTAGTCGCACATCAAAGCGAGGTGCGACTTAGACTTCTTAGCTGGACTTTTCCATATTTATGCAGTTGACAGCGCTTTCCTTTGGCCTTTTGTAGCTATGTTGCTCACATCCTCCAAAAAGTGCTGCCACTCCGTTGTCGGATCCTCAAACAAATGTACAACTTTTTGGAGGATCCGACACACTCGGCAGCATTTTTGGAGGATCCGAGCAACATAGTTTTGGAGGAACTATTTGAATATTTCTTATTAACATAGTTGGCATCTTTTGGTTCTTTCGTGGAATGTGAGAACTTTGTGCTTAAAAATTATTACATTTTTTCTTAAAACTAGAATTTTGGATTTACCATTTTTACCCATACTCCTATATTCATAATTATGGATTTTACAATATCGGAATATGCAAACAAGTGGTAGTGCTGTTTGTGAAAACCTATAATTTGATTTTCATGTCGGGATTGCTCTTAGTTGAATATATACAACGTGGTGCCTCTTCCTGTTGCTCCATTAGCTGTATATATCCATTCCCACCCAGCACGCTACAGAATCAGTTGATTTAGTAACACACCCATTAGATGAAGCCTGTGATATGCTTTTTCCACTTAGTTGGGTTGACTTTAGGTGCATGCTATAGTTAAGATATTCTTTGAACTAACATGTCGTATTTTGATTGCTTCCCTATGTTCTGTTCGTGAACTTTTACTTTAAATGGCTCAAGAAGATGGTCCCCCCCCCCCCCCCCCCCCCCCCCCCCCCCCCCCCCCAAACCCCCACAACAACCCCAGGCGCACACAAAAGAAAGAAAAAAAGAGTGGGGTGGGGCTTCAAGGAGAAGGTTTTGAATTTAAAATACTACTCTATGCTGCTTCTTTAGATATACAATTCTCTTATGAGGGTCCATTGTGATGCTGTTCTGATTACTTATCGTGTGCGAAGGTTGAACTTTACTGTACATTGCTTATTAGGCAAAAAACAATGTCTTACTGCAGGGAAGTAGATTTTGGTGTTCGTAAAATAAAATAGCATGTTTGAGTACATAATTCTGCATGGTTGACCTCCTTTGTCTTTTGATCAGGTTAACTGCTTAGCTTTCAACCCCTTTAATGAATGGGTTGTAGCAACAGGATCTACAGATAAGACAGTTAAATTATTTGATCTACGCAAGATTTCTACTGCACTGCATACCTTGGACTGTCACAAGTAAGATGTCTTCCGTACATATACTTCTGAGCAAAATGTTGGTACCCTCATCAGTCATGACAAATAGTACTCTCTATGTCCCGATTTGTGTGTCTTACTTTCATTTTTAGTCTATCTTCAAAAGAATGTCATACTTCCTTATTTTAGAAACAATTTAACTTTAAATTTCTCATTTTACCCTATAGTGAAACGATTTATAGCCACACAAATTTCTATGGCTTGTTCTAGACCTCAAGTTTCAAAAGTTTCATCTCTTTCTTAAACTATGTGCCTAGTCAAATACCATTACATAAATTGGGAAGGAGGAAGTATAATAAAAGGTTTGAAGTGTATCATAGAAGCTCATACGTACGGTTTTACAGTTAGTCATCTTTGCTTTACTTGTAACTTTTCTACAGGGAGGAGGTTTTCCAGGTTGGATGGAATCCGAAGAATGAAACCATCTTAGCTTCTTGTTGCCTTGGTAGGAGACTCATGGTTTGGGATCTAAGCAGGTTACTCTTTCAACTATCACTACTAGTATTATTGTAATGTCAGAATGAATGTTCTGTCTGTCAAGTGGGTATTTTTATTAATCCCAGGTCTTTAAAAATGGGCTTATGTGTTCTGTGTAGCTCTTTGATGTTTTTGTGATTCTCTCTGTATGTTAACACCTCCCTTGTCTTGCCTGCTATAGTTCACCTAAAGTTAGGATCTATCTTACCCCATTCCTTCCCTCTTCTCCAACCTAGTACCAAGCCCCTGAACTCCTTCAGAAAACCACCTAGTACAGAAGTCAGCTTAAAAAGTTATGCCAATTCATTGTCTGATGTAGGCTCATCCTTTTGTGTGTGAGAGTCAATACTGAATTGTCCTAACATGTGAAAATGACTACATCATATGCCCCATTGAGTACTGGCATGTGTGGAATTAAAGTTCCATATTGATTTGTGCACATGATGCTCCAGATGTATAATTGTAGTTCCATGTGGTCTGAATCTGAGTTTCTGATCCCAGTCTCAGTATCTGGGATTTCAAAATTCAGTTTCAAAACATTTACATTCTTAAAAAAAAAAGCATTTACATTTATTTACTGAGTTACTTGGTGTCCCTTCTATTGTTTTTGCTATGTAACAAATATTGTCGTCTAAGAATTGGACGTTGACATTAGAGATATCATTGCGTCGAGGATTCGAGATCTTGTACTTTAACCGAATTACAAAGAAACTAGTTTTAACCATATGATAATTTGCAGTGTAAAAAAAAAATCTGCTCAGTGATACATTATTGTCTAGCAGTCTAGACTTAAATGTCTTTGCTTTTTCTATTTTTGATTTTATGGTGTTTACATGGGATTTTTGGAGGATTCTCCGGAATCACTATTAATGCTTCCCTTGAGACCTACAGACAGCTGTAAACCTGAAATTCACTTTTTGATTTTGGTTTCAGGATTGATGAAGAACAAACACCAGAAGATGCAGAAGATGGGCCACCGGAGTTGCTGTTTATTCATGGTGGCCATACAAGTAAAATTTCTGACTTCTCATGGAACCCATGTGAAGACTGGGTCGTTGCTAGTGTTGCTGAGGACAATATACTACAAATCTGGCAGATGGCGGAAAACATCTACCACGATGAAGATGATCTACCAGGAGATGACGCCACCAAAGCTCCGTAGGATACTAATATATCCCCAAGGGGGTTTAGTATGTAACATCAATTAGGAGTCCAGAAATGCGCCTTTTCAATTTGCCTTCCACCTGCTCTTCTGTTGCGTATTTTTTCGCGCCTTATTTCCTTTTTCCCCTTTTGAACTGAGCTTCTCTCTAGCTGTGGTATCTTTGGCTGTTGCTTTAACAACTGTTCTTCTCTTTAAAATTTCATCTATGTATTTAGGCAAAAAAAGATTGAGCCCGCTCCTTCCTTATTGGCTCCCTTTTCATTCTTTGTATATTTTTCTCTTTAGTTGGCTGTGATTGCTTTAAGATGAAAGCGAGGTTCATGTGGGATGATAATGTAGTGTATTCTTGGAAAAAAGAGGAAGATTGTGACAGACTAGTAACGTGGTTGTATGCTTAAATTGGGTTGGGTGGTGATCCATTTCCTCTGTAAACCTGCAAAGTTTCACGTGAGACAATGAGTAGTTTAACCCCAAAAGAGATGGAACAAGCCACAGCTTTTTCTCCAAATAATGGCCCTTTGTGATATGATCTGTATAATTGGAATATTAGGTGTAATTTTCGGCTTTATAAAATTTCTACACCTCTTAAAAAAGACAATCAATCGCTTTTAAATTAAATATATGAATGGGCTGGCTAGTTGATAATAGAATAGCAAAGGATTATACCAAAGTTTTGGCACTCTATTATAACTTAATAACTAACATAGAATTTGAGGCTGACATTTTGCGCCAAAGTTAGGAGAAGAAAAGCAGGTAAACAAGATTGAATGTATTCTGTTCGATAATGAAACAACCGCCCTATTCTTACCAAATGAAGGTAGGATAAAAAGGCTATTGCAATAGAGTGAGAGGTGGCCTTGTGAGGAGAGAGGGAGAGACTTGTTAGGTGGGCCAATTTTGTGTTTCGGTTGGGTACATCCTATCCTACCCAGATCCTACTTGTGGGATTATACTGGGTGGTTGTTGTTCTCCCTCTTTTTACTATGTAAATTGTAAAAGCTTAATAATCAGAATTTATCTTCATCATGAGAATTTTGATACTAGTATCATTCGGATAATGGAGTTTATAGGAAGGAAGAAAACAGAAGGGATAGTATTGGGCAGGAAGAAAGAAAAAAAAAACACAAACGATGAAATTTGTAAAAAGGGATTGAACTTATTGGTTTCAAATCTTTTCCATTAAGTTTTGTTGGACAATTGTTAAAAATGGAGGTCCAGATGTTATCACACACCAAGAATATAGTCTTTTACAATTCTAAGTAGATTTATTAGTAAACTGAATATATGTATACACAGATTTGATTAAAGGTTGAAAAGCTTTTATTTCCTGGAATTGGACATGGACAAGTTGCTTTTAAAATTAACTTATTCCTTGGTGAGTACTAGGTTACTGAAAAATATTAGTTTATTTATTAAAATCGCTATTATGATCTGAATTTTGTTCGTAAACATAAAATCGGAATATGCCTTGTACCATATCTTATTCCTGTTGTACCTTCGGAAACTTAGAAGCTGACGTGGCATTATGCTCGTTAATGAAACAACACCTCACGTCTTAAGGACTCAAACAACTCATCGCGCGTGACTTTCACTCTAGAGTGACAAACAAAACGCAGATCTATAATTTATGAATAAAATATTTGCTCCTCGTGAATGAAATTTAGTTTTTTATGTCATGAATTTACTCGTACAATTATCTATTCATTTTCAAGAAATTTCTCCAAACTTCCAAAGCCAAAAATTAACAAGTTTTAACTGAAATTAAAAGAAATTACAAATTAATGAGAAAAAAGTAAATATTTAAACTAGAAAAATATATATGCTGAATTATATGTGTTTGCGTATACATATTATTAACGCATAAAATAAAACGATTTCAAAGTAATGACCGAGAAATAACCTCTAAAAAAATGTGAGCACCAGATTATATCAGGGACAAATCTATTACAATGGTTACATATTCCCGTGAATTCAATAACTTTTGCCTAAACTATTTTTTATGTTAAAATTTTCATTAAATGTATAAGAATATTTTGCTCGAACAAGTCCGTTGGTCAGATTATTATTCGAGATTGCTGTAGAAACCAATAAACTTAAAATCCTGAATCCGTCTCTAATTATATCATAGACAAACAAATGCGAGCCCCTAGGTTATACTTATACCATACAAATGGAGCATAATTTACTGCGATTAAATAAATTTAATATTTCTGATGAGATATAATTCGATATATACATACTAAAATTTAAATAAATTTTAAATCTCGAACTCATTATTTCAGAAATGGGTAGATAGTAGGAATTTGAATGGCGTCTGAGCTTGTGAGATGAGGTCTTCGGATTGATTGCTTGGATTTTGAAAGGAAAATAAGGTGAAAAAATGTAAATTCTACATTCGCATCGAATTTGACCAAGTTTCTAAAATCAGCTTATTTTGAAAAATATTTTTTTGAAAAAATATTTCTTAAAAAAGCTTTTTTAGTAAGAAGCAATTTGTGTTTAACTAATTAATTTAAAAAATATATTTGAGCAGTAATTAGTGATTGACCAAACTCTTGAAAACTGCTTCTCAAAAATGTTTCTCAGAAAAATACTTTTGGAAAGAAACTATTTTTTTCTGCTTCTTCTCCAAAATATTTTTTTTTTCGTCTAAAAAATTTGGCCAAACACCTTAATTTATAAAAAAACATATTTTAAAAAAAAAAAACTTTGTCGGAAAAGAAGCTTGGATCGAAGTTAGACTAACGGGAGCGTGAGTACAAATCGTTGAAGCCGCGAGTAGGAGCGCCGCCTGAGCTTTTCTATTTTCGAGACGAGAAAAAGAGTAGCGTAGAAATGAGTCCACGAATCCCATTTATTCTCTCATTTTCCCTTTCTTTTCGCCTCCCCTCATTTTATTTTCTCTCTCATCCAATCCAAAAACCACCCTTTAACTTTTTTTATATTTATTTTGTACATAAATGACCGCGCTCTAATTTAATTCCCTCTCAGATCTCTCCTTTTTTTTTACCAGAAAAACCCTAGCTCTCTCTTTTTATCTCCCCTCTTATTTTTACCAATTCATACAATCAATTGATTTTTTCCGGTAAGAATCCTTCAATTTTATTTACTTTTTTTTTTTTTTCTGTGGGATATGGCGGATAATGGGACAATTGAAGGGTTTGATAATTCGATTAAATTAATGGTGAATCTGAGATTGATGGGGAGGTTATAAAAGGTCAAGGTGTCATGTGCTTGGCTTTGTTTTTATTATTTTATTTAAATGAATTTTCGCTGTAATGAGTTTTTGAATTATTGGAGTAAAAATTAATTCGTTTTACTAACTGTCTTCTCCCGTAATTTTGCACGTTGTTTCGTGTATTGGATGCATTTTCTGAACCTCCCCTTTTGTGTCTGTAGTAGATAAATACGTGGAAGTTGAATTCTCTGGGGAGTATATATATAGCTAGCGTGTACCTTTTTTGTTGCTTACAATTATCATTTTCTGGATCCAGATTCGCTCCAAACTCAAGGTGGGTGTGAGTCTTTTCTTTTTCTTTTCTGATCAATTTAGCTTGACTGTCTGAATTACAATTGGCTAAGGCAATTTTGTATAAGAAATTGCAAAAAATGATTGTTATTAATGAGTTGTTATTGTGGTATGTCAATGTGATCAAGTGTTTGGATTGCTATGATCTTGATAGTCTCTGAATTCCCCAATTTTGTGATAGTCGGATCGCCATTGTTGTAAATCAAAACTGATAGATTGTTTAATCAGTGTGTCATTTGTTGTTGTTTCGGGAGTTGATGGTGGTACTTGAGCTAGAATCTCCGGGGGGGGGGGGGGGCTAAGTTATGATGGGATCTGTAGCTTTAGGAATTCCAATCATATTTTAGGAGCTGACATTTGAGAGGTTATTGAAATAATTTCTTTTTTCTCAAGGGCGACGATTTGGTGAATTGCAGTAATAGGTTGAATGTTTAGGTGTCTTTTATTCAACTTTTTAAATTGCTGATCAGACTTTTTATTTTAGATTTTGTAATGCAGATTTTTGTTGTTGTTTCACGCGCACACGCATACTCACACTTATATTTTTTCACATATTTTCATTCTTCGAGGAAGTTGACTAGTGAGTTCCTTCCTTGAATCATGATGCCTTGGCTTTTCCTTCTTTTGGGTTATACTGTACCTTGAATCCATTCCTTAAGTAGAATATAAGGTCAACGATGTCTAGTATCAGAATTGTGATTTAGCCGCTAGCACCTGATACTTTTCAGGCAACTTCAGAGATCTCATTTAATTATCTTTCTGTGCATGTCGAGACAGGAGTCTGTAGTTGTCTTCTTGATGAGAATGAAAGTTCTTGCACTTCTGTCTTTTGTGGTCTTTGATCTTTTTGGAATCAAGCTGTATATTTCCTTGCTTTCTCAGTAAGCAGAGAGCGCTTTTTGCCGTCTCTTACATCGAATATATGGATGATGTTACACAATTTTTTCGCAGCTGGCCTTTTATTCCAAGCTGATTTGTTTTCAAATCCATCTCTCTACTTTTTTGAGGGGATTCCAAGCTGATTTGTCTTCTGTGATCATATCCAACTAAATGCATTTGCTTATTCCTATTGGTTGAAGTATAGCTTTTTGTTTGCTGTTTGAGATGTTATTGTGTTATTGTCATTTTTTATCTATTCAACTGAATTGTCTATTTTGTTTTGAGAGTGCAATTATTATTATTATTATTTAAAATTCATATTGTGGGTCTAGGTTATTGCTTTATATGGATACTTGTGTATTTTAACTTAACAACATATTACGGGCAATTACCCGATCAAAGTGGACTTAGAATTCCAAAAGATAAACATAATTTGCTTTTTGACCAGATTTGATTTACAAAAGTTCTGGTTTGATTTATCAAATTATTGGGTAAAATTTGACTATCCTCTGAATATTCAGCTTGGAGTAGGGCAGAATTGATTACAAGGCATTCATATAGTTGACCCCATCTAGTTTGAGATTGAGGGAATTCTTTGGCTGATCTGATGTTTATTGATTATCACATGGATGCACTATTTCTCTATTTGCATGTCACTCTGTATTTAATGATGGCTCTATGTTACTCTGTATAATCTCTGTTCCTCTTGCAAAAAGTCTGCCCTATTGTTCTTTCCTTGATTGAGCTTCATGCTTCCATTTCGCATACATAGATAGAGCAGAAAAACAAGCAAACACATGGCTCTTCTAAGTTTTATGTTCGATCTGTTTTCCCTGTTAGCAACCTATGCCCTATTATGAAGCTAGTCATATCCTCAGGATAGCTAGAGCACTTATTACTCAAGGTCACTGAAATTTATGATTTGTTGAAACCTGCCATGTAGTGAAATTCTTGCTCTAGATCTCTGTTCTTTTGTCAAGTGTTGAACCATAAACTAGGAAGGAGATATTCTTTAAACAGGATATGGTAAAAAAGGTAGGAAGCATACTTTACTTGAACACTCAAAATATTCTGAGGATATGACTACGCTCTTTTTTAATGTAGTGCTATCTTGCTAAATGTTGACGTTCTGTTCCTGCAGATTTGTCTAGGAAAAATGGCTAAAGGGACCACAGGACGACGTAGGATTGGTTCTCGACGATGCAGGGCCACACCATACCCTTTGCCATCTGCTGATCATTGTGAACATGTGCACCAAAAGAAATGTTCTAAAATCTTTGAGAAGAAAGACTGGGAAGATGCAACTTGTTCCGTATGCATGGAATATCCCCATAATGCTGTGCTGCTCCTGTGTTCCTCTCATGACAAAGGTTGCCGCCCGTACATGTGCGGAACTAGCTTACGCTATTCAAACTGTCTCGATCAGTACAAGAAAGCCTACACTAAAGAAACACTGCCAGATGACAATCAATCTATGCAGGGTCCTACTGATACTCCAACTGCGGGCCTGTTTTCTACTTTGCCTTCTGAGAAAAGCGAGGTCATCGAAGTTGCATGCCCGCTATGTAGAGGCCAAGTGAAAGGATGGACTGTGGTTGAACCTGCAAGAGAATATCTGAATATGAAGACACGTAGCTGCATGCAGGATGATTGCTCATTTGTTGGAAGCTACAAGGAGATGCGAAAACATGTTAAGGCAGAGCACCCCTCTGCCAGGCCACGTGAGGTAGATCCTCTTCTTGAACAAAAATGGAGAAGGCTTGAGCGGGAACGAGAGAGGGATGATGTTATCAGCACTATAACTTCTTCAATGCCAGGGGCTGTGGTATTTGGTGATTATGTGATAGAAGGAAGTCATTATGGTTTTGATTCGGAGGATGAAGAGGGTTTTGATGTGAATGCGATGAATGGGAATGAAGGTTTTGGAATGGGAATCGATCGCAATTTGATGAATATGTTTCTGTTTTTGCAGGCTTTTGGTTCTGCAGGGAATATTGCGTCAAATCGGGTTATGAGGCGGCATGACCGAGACATAAGTGACACTTTGGATAGAGGTGCTGGTGGGATTGAGCGAAACCTCCCAAGCGGTGGTTTTGAGTACTCTGATGCAGACAGTGACAATAGCGGGGATGATAATGACGATAGCGGCATATCGCTAGTTGGGCGTCTTCGTCGTGAAGGTAGGGTCTTTTTGGGACGCTCTGGGAGGAGACGAAGACGTAGAGAGTCCAATGCAGGTCGGACATAGAATTTGTGTATGTTTCAAAATTGTGAAAAAGAAATAATTTAGGGCTTAGTTTAGGATTTAACTGTGCTCTAACATTCTCGTGCACATCTGCCTCTGATTGATGTTTGATACAATGTAGATTGTAGGATGGCTCAGAATTATTGGCGGGCACTTAAAGAAAGATCAGTTTCTCTGTAATTTGTAGTCTGTAATTTCCTTATTCTGTCTGAACATTTATATGTCAATTCTTGTATGAATGCAATTTCTGATGTAAATTTTAATTTCGTTGTTCACCTTTTACTACTTCAACTTGTATGTACGTAATTCATTATCTATCCGTCCAGTGAAGTTGATTCATCCTTAGGGATTGGTGATTGTATGCTAAGGAAAGACCTTATAGCTCTTCAGCATTTATTAAATTGACATGCAAGGCTGATTAATTTCATAGAGTATTGTAAAACAAAATAGATAACTGCAGTGAGATTGTCGAATGTGGGTTCCACATAACATATTTTAGGGACCCTCTGGCCATAAAAATGATTCCTTTTTTTCCGATTTTTTTCTGCCATGAAAGTTTCATTTGAAAAACTCCAAAAAAAATATTTTTCAAAATTTTCACTTCAGATCACTTAAAAAAATTAAAAAGTAACCCAAAATTATATTCATGGGCAAACACTACTCTAATTTTCAAATTAAAAAGAAAATATTTCATTTTATCCGAAATTTTTGTTCTTATTTATCCAAACGCCCACTTAGTAAGTGTGTCAAAATTCGATGCTCCGCACTTATATGACTTGTTCAAGCATTGTTGTGTGGATCCCCACAATAAATTTCTGTGCACGTATATCTTCTCATATTATTTGAAAGATCTTTGGTTAGCTCAACAAGAGAGCACAATATTTCTTGACAGAAGGGGCAATAAAGAATGGGAGTTTGACATTATCATATACCAAAGTTATAATACTACAAATCCTTTTTGCTGATTATTCCAGTGGGGACACCATAACAAACTGGGGCCGCTCCAATCAAAAAAGGGAGAGTGCATGCATCTCTAGCTTGCCCCATGAATGATCCAATCTTTGGTCTGTGTTTACAGTGGTTAGTAGATGTATTGTTTTTACACATATCAGGTGCTATATCTTTCTCTTTTTTAATCCTTTGAGTTCTTTTGCTGTCACTAATTTTCATTGACTCGAGTTTATGTGAAAGAGTATCACATTTATCACATCTAAAAGAAACATTTGATCTTTCTCTCAGGATAGCGTCAAGCATGCTCTTTCCAAATCTGTCAATATCCTTGTCTGTCACTTCCCATAAATTAGCAATTATAACCGGAGAACCTGCTGATAGATAGCCCAGGGCAGCACCCCGAGGAGCATAGCATCCATGCAGATGCAGTGACCCACTACTGCACCCCATAAGCAGGGTAGCAGCACAACTCTCTAGTTTCTTTACCTCATGCTCGGGGATATATTGTGCTCCTGAAATGACAGCATAGCAACATATTGTTACTGATAGGGCATATAGGCAATAATAAGTAAAGCTTAATCAACCCTGATAATGTCCAGAATCAGTTCCAAGATTTTGTGCGTACCACTTCCATGGCCAAAGTAAATAAAAAGATCATGACTCTTCAAGGCCTCAGCCAATTCTTCTACTGCTGGTGCAGTTCCACACTTCCCCTGCACAACGAAGTAAAATAATATAATTATTTGTAGACCGATTATATTAGCAGAGCATAAAAGAAGGTTGCAGTAAGTTGAAAACTTAATTACCTAAAATCCTCCTAAACTATCGAGTTTTTGTCAGATTCCTATTTAAACTATTCTGATGTACTATGTTAATTTTAGGTTTAATTATGATTGTGCTTTATGCTAGACTCCAATTGATTAGTCCTTATTTATATTCACTTTGTAGCACAGTAAAAATATAAATAAAGGCATATAGTGTTGCATTTCTTAAAAGTCATCTTATATTACATAAAAAAGCTAACACAAAATAAAATTTCGCAAATAAAAAATCAATTGGCCAACAATTATATTCTCTAATTCTAGATTACATAAAGAAGGTTGAAGAGATTCAACTTTATTTTCTACAAGATGTTGAGTTTAATAAGATTGAAATTGGCATTCTTTCAACAATATGTGTAAGACATGAAAGAAGACTATAAATCATTTAAGCGGAAACAAGAGAGGGAGAAAATTTTCCAGAAGCAACCCATACGGAGAACTGAAGAAAAAAGGTTAAAACATAAAGAAGGTGAAAAATAAAGAAGAAGGTGAAAAAAATAAGGAAGAATGGTGAAAAATGAGGAAGAAAGATGGATATAACTGAAATAAGGAAAATATTTATTTTTAAAAAATAATTTGAAAGAAGGTTAGGCTAATTACCCATTATTTTCTGTTAGGTGGACAATTTTGATGGCTTTTTTCAGCTGTCACGCGCTCCCAAACGAGTATTTACACACATTATGCCAAGGCATCAAAGGTGGGGTTTATATGAAGGGCAATATAGTTCTGGAGGGTTTTGGGGACACGGAATAGTTTAAGTAGGAAACTGACAAAAATGTGATAGTTAAAGGAGGTCTTAGGGTATTAACTCTTCTAACTACAATGAATACCTTTTAAATGGACCTTAATATATACAAAGTAAGCATACAACAGACCCAATTAATATGGGGACTTAGTTGACAATTGACTCATAAGACTATTTATCCTAATTTTTACTTATAATCAGATAGTTCGATATCACTATTTCTTAGTGGAAACAGTCTAAAATGATAGAACCACTATAGTTCCCACACTAAACAAAACAACATAAAATACAAAATATATATATATATATATATATATATATATATATATATATATATATATATATATATATATATATATATATATATATATATATATATATATATATATATATATATATATATATAAGACATAAGAGAAATTCTTTTGTATAGGTTTACAAAATATCTTTCTGCTAATTTTCCTCCCATTTAAGGAAAACACCTATATCTCATTTTTCAGTTGAAACTCATTAAAAATAATAGTGTCCTTCTAGCATTCATAAAGGAAGATACTTAATGAAAGTAACTTTTGTAGGGTATAGATATCGATGAACTTTTTAAGTACATGCACATGCAGAATTGGTGAAATGTGATGCTTAGGGTTTCTTTTTACTGTTCTAATTTCAGGAGTAAAGTAGAAAAGTACCTCAAAATCCTGATTTCTGAACCAGCTTTCAAATTCTATCTGTGTGCTGCTAAGATCTCCACTTGGATTCAAAAGATAATAGGAATCCAGTGGATCAATCAAAGGAATGGAATGTGATGGAACCCCTTGTTTCATAGGAGATCCTTGGTAGCATTTTAGCATCTGAACTTGTTGATATGGGCAACACTTGATCAGGGTTGCTCTGATGCTGCTAATTGAGGGCATGCGATAAACCTGCTGGTTTCTTAATACTGGTAGGTTCTCCCAAGGAAGCATCTGCAGAAAGTGATCATTATTCTCCTAGCCAAAACACCTTCTGTTTAAAAAAGTTTACTGGACTTTTGCCAATTAGCAAGGAAATTTTTCCTACTTGGGGTTTAGCGAAACAACTGCATAAACTTAGGTAAGAACCAGATAAATAAAGCTTTTTTAGGTTAAAAATGCAGTGTCTCAGGCTACATGAAACAACAAATAGCAATATATAACAAATCTATCATTTCCAGAGAGTTGCAAGTTCTTGAAACACAGGACTTTATATTTCACTTCTGCAAAGCTTTTGGCTAGCATAAGAAACTTAAAATATAATGAAGCACAAAATTGAATCAAGACACAAGGAAGAAGAGACGAAAACACACCTGCACCTCAAGATCCAAAACAAGAATAACTGGTCTTCTACTTATGGATTCAGTCTCTACCATCTCTTGGGCTTCATCAAGTATAGACTTGTATACTGAATCACAGAGATTATCAACTTCGGTAGATGTCTTACCGAACACTTTAGAGTTTCCATTACCCCCTCCATGCAGGTGACATCCTTTATTTAAAACCATCTGAGAAATGTAATTTTCTTTCTCATAAGCGTACTTCCCAGCTCCGAGAATTACTTTAAGAAGACTTTTATGAACATCAGCTCCAGTTTTACATCTAAAATGATCATAAAGTTTCTTCACTAGTGAATCCAGGAGCTCACATTCTGATAATTCGCCCAAAAGCAGGTATCTCCAAGGACCTAACCATGAATCCTCTAGATTCCTGAGGCATATAAAGTTAAACATACAATACTTTGAGTGCTTATTTGAAAGTGAATTGGCATTATGATAGGAATGATAGACATAACTTTCAGTGACTTCTCTCTTAACTTTCAGATGGAAAGGTGAAGGCATCAACAATTATACAAAATCATCATCATAACACCAACCTTTCAACTGAACTTTAGCAAACAGCCAAAATTCCAAGCAATTCGGTATTGAAAGATCCGATCCAAATTCAGAGAGACAAGCTTTTTCATGGAACATTAAATGAGATGAAAAATCATTTGACTAACCGTAAAAATTTAGCAAGGCGCTGATCAAGTTGTTTCCTCCACTTCCACCATGATGATCTGCTCTCTGTAGTATCTTCTAACAGGTGCACAGAAGAGGACAAGTAATTATTCTCTAATATATCTCTAAAGACGGGTGCCACATCATCAACCACGCCGGATAACCAAGGGCAATGCCAGTGCTTATCTTTGACTTCAAACGGAAAACTGGAAGTGAATTGGGCAACATCATCTGAAGCTTCTGATGGCATGAAGGAAGAATAAGCCAAGGATATCTTTCATGAATTTACTGTTTCGTTTAGAATAAAGGACTGTATTACCTTTTACAATAGAATGTGCGGGCAAAATTACAGTGATAGGCTGACTAGTTGAGCTCATGCGGGATAAGAGAACCCATGATTGAATGGGGTGCGGAGAATGCAACAATTCAGTCAACAAACTGGAAACAGAGCGTTCAAGCAAGCTAAGACAGACAGCTGTACTAGCAGGCAGGCTCTCAAAAAATCTCGAAACAAAATCTTCAAGATCTTCAACTGATTCAGGTGCAAGCCTGCATTAAAAGAGGGTGCAGATGGAACAGAAGTGAGCACATCTTCTAAGCAAAGCTCCTTGATTCATGTTCAGACAAAGAAATACCTGAACATGTTAGGTTCTTCTGAACCAAGATGCTGTTGTGTCAAAGAACAGGAACCCTAAAAACAGAAAATCCAAAAATATAAGTGTACTCAGCACGGTGCAAAAAAATATATAATATAAGCTTATGTGCAGGAAAAAAGTTAGATTCGGTAGTAGGTCTTGTCTTTTAGGCTTTAGCATAGATTTTGTAGAAGCTTCGCAGGCTGTGGCTCTACCTTAGCAGTCTTTCAAAGTACAAACAGAATGCTAAGGTATATGTTTAGGGCTCCAAGGTAGTTCCTTGGAGTCATAATCGTTAAGACTTACTCTGGAACACTGCTGCTCAACATTTTCCTTGGAATAAAATCGGCTTCCTCAATTGGCTTTTCTTTCCAATTAATCTCATTTTATATCTGATTTATCAGAAATGTCTGTCTGCTATCTTCAAAGAAGAGTTTATATTTTAAGGCCTTCTAGAGGATCTATCCGATGAAGCCAAACCTTACACATTTATTTTGTTTCACGGAAGAAGGGTAAAGAAGAGAAAAGTTCAACGATTTTAACCTTCCGTTGGATCGAGTACTCCTTATCTGACATGATCACAAAGGGGTAGAAAATATACACTGGACTTCACATCCAATTTAGGAGGGTAAGAAAAAGCTGTTCAACCTCTTGTACTTCCCTTTACAAACAGGGGAAGAAAACACCAACCTCTGCTCTTTCCAACCTCGACCCACCTAAATACAAAACTCATCACCTACCATTTCTCACAAGTGAATTCGTTTTGTTTCCCGCACAAAAGTTCAAAATTCTCTATTACTACAAAGTTTCATCACCATTTTCATTTTCCGACATATACAGTACCCACACACCTATACACGATTATATATTACTTGCTGAGGGTAGAATACATAATAAAAATACATGCAGTAGCAATACCTAGATAAGAGCAACTAAAATATAAAATATATAAGGAGAATCGTAAGCCCCGACATTAAGCCAAGTGGCCTGTTAAAAAGGAGCCATGTGGCACTTTTAGGACAAAATTAATAAGCATTGTACTAAAAATATTTGAATAGAGATGTAAAATATTTTGATTTCGATATTGAATTGAAAGATATAAGTATTAGAAACAGAGATAAGAAAATTAATTTGAATTTAAATATAAAGATAAAACATTTAAATTGAGAATAAAAATTTGGAATTTGAATCGGAAGATAAAAAAATTGAATCAATATTAACAAAATGATTTTGGATTTGAATTGAAAGATAAAAATATTTGAATTGAGACTCATAACAAAGTACTAGTGAAAACCTTACAACAAAGAAACAATTTCTTGTAGAGCAGTTGTTGATGCAAACTAATCTAAGAACACATACCTCATAATCCACATCATGTTCAGCTTTTTGCTTCTTCAACGGGCAAGAAAAGAAGTGTTGATTGAGACGAGTACCAATTGAAGCTTGATGGAAGAACGATGCCCATTGGCTTTCAGAGATTGCTTTGCTAGGTGGTATACTAAAAGACTTATCAGAAGTCGAAAGTACATAAACTGCCGCAAGCAACCTGGAAATCTGTTTGAATTGCTTATAAGAGTCAATTTACTGGGGATCAAACTGTTTCAGAAGTTTCAAATTGTAGAAACGAACAGAGAACTATCATAAGATTATTTAACATATGAACATGCACCCAAAGAATAAGCATATGATGAATCACTCCAGTACACATTGGAGAAATCGTAGCAGTACAGATCCATATGAACACCAAAAGATTATTTAAGCTGCGAACTAAACAAGTCAACCCACAGACCAACAGATGCAAGACCCAGAGACTAAATGAAAGATTTTTGAACCTTACTTAGTAAAATACAGTATTTGCAACAGTCTTTTATACATTGACATTAGGACATTAACCTTCAGTACTAGTAAGCAATTGTTCTCTCAGAGCAGATAAAATTACCATGTATTACTCATGCGCCTAATAATTTGTTTGCAAGCACGTAATATGAAATGCTTAGGGGCTTCTGGTGAAGATGTTGATCACCTCTTACATTGTCAGGTTGCATCTAGCTTGTGGTGGAAGTATTGGGTTGGGTTGGCCTTCAGTGAGTGATGACAGGCACGGTCAAAGAATCAATGCTTAGCTGAACTTTCATAAGAAGGAGAAGAAGATACGTGCTTGGGATGTCGCTCCACTTGCACTTATGTGGGACCATTTGGAGAGAGAGAAATAGGAGAGCTTTTGATGGAACAGAGAAGCATTTTGTACATCTGAGGGGTAGCCACTTTTCCCTTATTGTGTTTTGGTGCACCCATGAGATCCCTTCAACCATAGAAGGTTGGACGTCTTTTAGAGCCATAATCTTTTGAGAGGCTTCTCAACTATTTGGTAAACTTCTTATATACGGGTATTTATGCCCTTCATTTATGAAATCTTATTACTTTATCAAAAAAAATGAAGCGCTTAGGGGCATTCGGTATAGTGAAAATGTATATATCGAAGGAAATAATTCCTAGTGAGTAAGAGCAAATTGGTAACTAAGAATGCAAGTCTCTCAAAAGGTGGAAAACAGCAAAAAAGATTTTTGAAGCACACACTTGATTATTAGCCTGTTTGGCTAAGTTTCTTCGAAGGCTAAAAGTGCTTTTCTCCCCCAAAAAGTACTTTTTTTTCTAAACTTGAGGTGTTTGACCAAGATTTTTTGGGGAAAAAGTGCATTTAGGAAGAAGTAGAAGCAATTTTGAGAAGAAAAAAGTAGCTTCTCCTGAGAAGCAGAAGCCGTTTTGACTTTTCTTCTTATCAAAAATACCCTTAGCAAGATAGAGTATATACCAAAATAATCTTACATATTAAACCTAATACATAGGATATTGATGTATGAGTATTTCTTCTTATTTTTAGGATAGTTTTCAAATATATAGCGATTGAATGCTTTTATATTTGTTGAATGATTTTTTAATATATTTAAATCATATTGAAAGAATTAAAGTACTTTTCATTTTATTTTCATATTTTACTTAAATAAAATGGAAAAACTTCGAGGAAAAAAAATGGAAAAACTTAATTATTGTCTTTAATAATAAATTTTTGAGTTTATTTATTTACTTATGTAATATTAACTATTAAGTAAATCAATTTCATGTCCTTATTCGGAATTTGATACTTAAAAGCATTTTTTGAAAAGCTTGGCCAAACACAAATTATTGCTCAAAAGTGCTTTTCTGATTGATTAGTCAAACACAAATTGCTTCTATCCAAAAGTACTTTTCCGAAAAGCACTTTTCGAAATAAGCTGATTTTTCCAACTTGGTCAAGCAGGCTAAGAGAGTGGGAATTTCTAGTACAGAATCAACTAAACAAATTCTGACCTTCTGAGAAAGCAAAGGAATCTCACGACTGAGAATGAAGGCCAGCTTCAGCCAAGAAATAACCTTTGATAACTTGATGCATGAAAAAACATGGCATTCTTTACAGCTAGTTTTTCTGCACAAGAAAATAAAAATCAGACTGGACAACAGCAAAATAATATTATGAACTGATTCACCATGTAAATGCTAACGCACACAGCGAGGGAAATACACGGCTACAAAACTTATGTACTTATGTTGGTGAATGTTGAAAAATATTCTGATTAGATATATCTATATGTAGCAAACCACTATCTCAGAGTAAATGTACTTATTTGACATAGGAAAATTGTAATAAGAGTTAGGATTTTCACAAAATTACTTCTGGAAACCTTACAAGATATTTAAGAAAATGATAGTTTTGAGAGAAGTAACAGTGAAACCCGCAATTTTCCTATTTGGTGATTATATGAGATGGTTCTACTTCAGAACGAGAAGATGGATATTCAATCTGGATACCAAGGAAATATAAACAACCTTTGGAGTCATATTTCTAACAGCACATAAGACTAGAGCAGATAAATAAGGATTACTGAGCAACTAAAGATGCCAACACACCAAAAGAAAGCAGGTTACTCCAAATATTGAGAACCAGTAACTAGAAGCTACAAAACTCATGCTATTTACAGCAGACCTAGTGACATGAATCATTAAGGGGAGAAAACTAAAATAGTGCCTTAATAGAAGATTTGCATTCTCTTGCTTTTATAACAAGAATTCTCACTCTAAAAAGTTTTAGATGCACAGAATTACAGGAGATACAGAAAGAAACACCAAGTAAATAGCCGAACACCATTTTCTGAAAGAAGCTACGAGAAGAAATTATCTTAAACGAAAAATTATTGATAATAGTTATGAAGTGCACCCAAACAAATTGGAGTGGATATTGAAGATTCAAATAGCCTACACAAGTAGTATGCGATGAAGTACAGTTGTAGTGGCTATTCATAGAAACGGCCCTACTGCACTTCACAAATATGATGCTAGAAGCTCCAATCTATCCCATAATCAGTGCAGAAGAAATGATTGTACTTGGAAATTTCACAGGTTCTGTCCAACCAAATGCACCCAGTAGTGGCATAAACAATTCAGTCAATAAACCGACTAGCCTCAATCCCAAATTTGTTGGAGTCAGCTACATGAATTTTTTGATTCCACTCAGCTCTATTCAGGTCCATTTCTTTTTTATTCTAAATAATAGTTGTTTCATGCAAATTAGGGAATCTCTAAAACTAAATTTTCCTAAAGCTTACATAATGACAAACATTACACCACAACCCCTTTCCTTTCCTTTCCTTTAGAAACACCAAAACCATAGTAAGCATGTCTTCCGGAATTCATAAAACCATAAAACTCTACACAACAATTCATTAGAGTTCAGCGGTTACTTGGAAATCAGTATTTGTTGGACGCCTTTTAACGAAAGAATAGAAGTGCTAATTTTTACAACACTGACAGACCTTAGTTAAGTCATTTGCAAGAAGAATCTAATTAACAATCTTTCAGCTGCTGAAGATTGTCAGACGCAAGGAATAAAAATTTCTACCACATTTACACTAGTAGTGTGGATTTCAAAACTCTTATTCAAGCTGATATCAAGAACGATCTTTTGTTTGAGGTTCCGGATATGAAAATACATGACAACTTGTATATATTTCTGCACGCATACCTGGTTGCCTTGCAAGAATAGCTATTCAAAATGGAACAGCATATGTGGTAAAGCATAACCGAATGATCATGGGCCAATTCAACCGCCCAAATATCCTGTCCCATCAGGTCAACCAAGGACATAAGTGGCAGAGAAGAGTACTTGGGACAGGATGAATCTGCACTGAACAGTGACACACTTTGCAGAAAAAGCTTTTGTGCTTCATGACTATCACCAGAAAGACCTATGCATTTTCCTGCCATAAGATAAGAGGTAAGGCCGAAAAAATGAAGTTGAAAACTTAAAGAGTGCGAAAAAGAAGAACACTCACACAGGTATGATTATTAGTCCATGCTTTCAGCTGCAATTCATGCGTTCAAATCTAAGCAGGCACTAACATTTAGCCACGGAAATGTCTACTGTGTCTTAAAAGAATAGACCCACAAGTGGACAACAAAGTTCAATATTTCGATGAAGTTTGAAGAATGAAAGAGCAACACAGAATAGTTCAAGCATGCACACAAACAATGCAAAAAATATGGACAAATGGAATGGGTTTTGTCGGAACATATGAAGAAAATATTTTTGAATATAGATTCAATTATTTCTCTCATAGTATAAAGATGACCCAGCTTAAAGGTAACATTATCAACACTACATATGGACGACAATTATGTATATAATAATGAATGACCAGTTGCACATGTAGGTGCGACTTTTTTACAACAAACATAATCTCCTGTTGAATTCAAAACACTCAGTCAGACATTCTAGAAATAAACGATGGCTCCTGAAACAGGCCCACAGTTTTGATAAAATCTGCACAAGTGTTAAGTGATCAAAGGCTGAAAAATTCCACCAGAGGTCTTTTAAAAGCGGAAAGTGCAAAAGGACAAGCCTCCTGAGGCTTTAAGCGAGAATCAGGGTCTGCGCCTTTCCCAAAGTAAAGAGCACAATTTACAGAAAAACAAAGATTATCAAACAAGTGGAAATCTTAGTACTAATAAAATCAAAATTGCATTTAGCTTCACTAATTTCAACATCCATTATACAACATTAATCTCAACCACTAAGGGTAAATATTATCAAAGTGCAATTTCCACAAGCCAAGAAAAGATATCCAATAGCAAAATTGATTTTCTGCTTGCAATTAATCAACCATTGAAAAGAGTCAATGTGTAATATTGACTTAGTTAATTGCTTCAGGAATTGCACTAATACTTATCTTTGATTGCAAGTGTCAATTTCAATTCTCCCAAACATGAGCTATAAATAAAGAATAGGAGAATAAAAACTAGACAGAGTACAGAAGAAAACTAACAAATTCCTAGCACTCAGATGGCAAAGGCTCTAATTTTGTACTATTTTTTTTTATTTTTCTCATAATGTTAATTCAAGGAATCAGACCCTTCTTGCTCAGATTGCTCTGAGCTTCACCTCACAAAGCACATGATTCTTTCAAGCATTCTGCTTTACCCACGAGAAGGGATGACCTATATGGTATCAGCGCCAAAAATACTCTAAACGAGTCCGCTGTTCAAGATCCTTTTTTTTCTCTGCACAAATGGCCAACCCTTCTACCCCAGTTGTTAATGCTGACGCCAGCCCGGTCGTCAAGCACTTAATTCAATTCAACCCATCATAACAGCTGCCAATTAAACTCTCTGGCAGCCACAACTTCGTGATCTGGAAAGCCCAGATATCCATGCTGCTTCATGGCCATGACCTCTACGGCCATCTTGATGGAACTAAGATGTCCCCTCCTGAAAAATTTACCACTAACGGCCTTGAGATTGTCAACCCCGAGTACAAGGATTGGTTTCCTCAAGACAAACTAATCCAAAACGCTCTTATGGCCTCGGCCGATGCCACAATCGCATCCACTGTCGCTTCTGCAGCTACCTCCAAAGCTGCGTGGGATCAACTTCACACCTCCTTTGCAAACAAATCGCAAACCCACATATTCAGCCTTCGTCGCCATCTCAGTCAAGTCAACAAAGACAACAAATCTGTGGCTAAATATCTGCGTGAGATTTGATCTATCTCTGATGAACCTGCCACGGCAGGTTCACCCGTCTCTAATGAAGAACTTGTGGTGAAAATATTAAGTGGCCTAGGCCCAGAATTCCGTGAGATCTCAGCAGCCATGCGGGCACGAGACTCCAATTAGCTATACGGAACTTTTTGATAAGCTTCTTGATCATGAATTATTCCTCAAACATGACGGCCTCAAGAAGACAACTTCCTAGATCACAGTCGTTGAGCATTCAACGGGCCACCAATCCTCCCTCGGCCCCACACAACAATCGACGCTCTCCCAACAACACATGGCGTCCCTCAAACAGACAGCTTGTTGAAAGCACTAATTCCCACTCTACAAAGCAAAATTCCCAGTGGCGCTCCTTCCCAAACCAGTCCTCACGAGTCAGCTGTCAACTTTGCGATAAATTTGGCCATACAGCCAATGTTTGTCGCTCCCGGTCCCATAACCACCTTGACGCAAAAGCAAATTTTGTTGCTCAAACAACGCCACATGACCCCTGGATTCTCGATTCCGGAGCGTCTCACCATATTACCCCGGGGACCAACTCCCTCCATAATGTTCAAGATTTCAAAGGGGTCGAGGAGGTGACAATGGGTAATGGTAATGTGATTCCAATTACCAAACTGGTACTGCTCATTTAAATGCATCAAATACTACCTTTAAGCTATCTAATATCTTGTGTGCTCCAGCTATTCAACGTAAACTTATTTCCGTTCATCAGTTTTGCAAAGATAATCTAACCTCAATAGAATTTTTTCCTTTTAAATTTCTTGTTAAGGATCTGACTATGGGAGCACCTCTTCTATGCGGCCTGAATAAAGCAGAACTCTATGAATGGTTGTCACTGTCTCGCCCAAACATTAACGTCGCCATGTTGGACCTTCCTTACATCTGTGGCATCGAAGATTGGGTCACCCCCATTCTCGAGTTTTATTTTCCATTTTAAATAATTCTCATCTTTCATATTCTTCAAAAGACAAGTTTACTTATTGTAATTCTTGTTGCTGCAATAAAGCACATAGATTTCCATTTTATTCCAACAAGTTGTCCAGCAAATTTCCTTAGAAATAATTTACAGTGACTTGTGGGGCCCTTCCCCAGTTTTCTCTGTTGATAAAAAGCGATACTATTGTCTATTTGTTGATCAGTACACCAAATACATTTGGTTATACACAATGAAAAACAAACATGAAGTTCAAAACATATTTCGCAACTTACATCCTGTGCTTGAAAAACNAAGCACATTTGCCTTCCAATTTTTGGACATTTGCCTGCCATCATGCCGCCTTCCTCATAAACCGACTGCCCACCACCACTCTTGACAACAAGTCCCCGTTTGAAGTTCTTTTCCATGAAACACCAGCTTATGAATCTCTTCGTACATTTGGTTGTTTATGCTACCCATGGCTGCGACCATATGCCCAAAACAAACTAGAACCGCATTCCAAACCTTGTGTCTATCTTGGTTTTTCCGTCACTCATCATTGCCATCAATGTTTTGAACCCACAAGCTCCAAATTTTTTCTCTCACGGGATGTAAAATTTTTAGAAGATATTTTCCCATTTGATAATATTTTTTCTTAGTTTAAACAAAAAATTTCATATTTAACTTGGGAAAATACTTTACTTCATAGTTACCCAGATAAGGAAAATAGTTCCAACAATAATACAGACCTCATGATGCTGCTCCCTACCATTCCCTTATGCGAGATACACGCCAAGATAACTGCTCACCTCACACCGCACAGGGGAACACCCCACAGTCACTTCAATCAGGTAATACTCAAACTCAACAATCCTCTATTATTGCTGCCTCACCGCCCCATTTCATATTACAAAGCCAACCTCCGGCAGTTTCTACAAGTCCCCTCTCCTTACGTCGCCAACCTCCAATTACTCATGTTTATCGGCGTCGTCAAAACTCCTTGCCTAATATACCGACTCAACTTGGTTTGCCTCCCCCCACTGAACCCATAGTTCAAGTTCCACAAATAGAGCACAATCGTGTAGTGACAAGGTCACAAAACAATATCTTGAAGCGACGGGAAATTGTTGACTACACTGCCACCGCACAGAGGAACACCCCACAGTCACTTCAATCAGGTAATACTCAAACTCAACAATCCTCTATTATTGCTGCCTCACCGCCCCATTTCATATTACAAAGCCAACCTCCGGCAGTTTCTACAAGTTCTCTCTCCTTACGTCGCCAACCTCCAATTACTCATGTTTATCGGCGTCGTCAAAACTCCTTGCCTAATATACCGACTCAACTTGGTTTGCCTGCCCCCACTGAACCCATAGTTCAAGTTCCACAAATAGAGCACAATCGTGTAGTGACAAGGTCGCAAAACAATATCTTGAAGCGACGGAAAATTGTTGACTACACTTCCCAAATAACCAAGCTTGTACCCCCTATACTTGTCACCTACAAACAAGCACACAAATTTTCATATTGGAGAGAAGTTATGCAGGTTGAGTTTGATGCATTGATGAAAAACCAAACCTGGGAATTGGTTCCACCAGACCGCACCCGAAATGTTGTTCCCTGTAAGTGGTTGTTTCGTATTAAAACCAAGCCCGATGGTTCCATTGATAGGTATAAAGCACGTTTGGTTGCAAAAGGGTTCACTCAAAGGCCTGGAGTTGATTTTCATAAGACGTACAGTCCAGTGGTTAAACCCTCCACAATTCGGATTGTCCTCACCCTTGTTGTACAAAACAATTGGGCATTGCATCAGATCGATGCCAATAATGCTTTCCTTCAGGGAAAACTTCAGGAAGACCTGTATATGACTCAACCTCCGGGCTATGAGAATTCGGCGCATCCCGACTATGTCTGTCATCTCAAGAAGGCTATAGACGGACTGCAACAAGCTCCTAAAGCTTGGTATGATGCACTCACCAATTCATTGATCCACATGGGGTTCCATATGTCCGAGTCGGATAATTCTCTGTTTGTTCTGCATAACTTGGGAGTAACTATTTATATACTGATATTTGTGGACGACATTATACTCACAGGTAACAATGAAGCACTCCTTCAGCAAGTCATTACCTCACTTTCTAAAAAAATTTCTCTTAAGTATCTTGGTTTATTGCACTACTACTTGGGCATTGAGGTACACAGGGATGTCAACGGCCTGCTTCTTAGTCAATCTAAGTATATACAGGAGGTTCTACATGCCACTAAGATGCAAGATTGCAAAGGAGTTCAGTCACCAATGAGTACGTCGAAGACACTACCAGTCGATGATGGAGCTCCTAAAACATATGACAAAGAGTATAGGAGTGTACTTGGTAAGCTTCAATTCCTTAGGTATCTTAAAGACACATCCCAATATGGAGTTCATATTTCCCCACGGCAGTCCACAAATCTCTGTGCCTATGTTGATGTTGATTGGGCCGGTGATATTAACGATTGCCGCGCAATCTCTGATTACATTGTTTATCTAGGCACGACGCCTATTTCTTGGTGTTCTCGTAAGCAACCTACTGTCTCTCGCTCCTCTACTGAAGCTGTGTATCAGGCGGTTGCTTCTGCCTTGTCTGAAATAAACTGGATCACCCATTTGCTCAAGGATCTTCATGTGCCACTTCCTGCTGCTCCTATCATACTTTGTGATAACCTTGGAGTCACATACATTGCTGCAAACCCAGTACATCATACAAAAATGAAGCACCTCGAGGTTGATCTTCACTTTGTTCGCAACCAAGTCCGAAATGGCCAAGTTCGAGTATCACACGTTCACTCCACTGATCAGCTTGCAGATCCGACCAAACCGTTGTCCAAGACAGCCTTCCAACGAATGATTCCCAAGTTAGGTGTTGTCTCTTCACACCTAACTTGAGGGAGGCGTAACAGTGCACGTACAGTACTAGCTATAAATTAGGATTAGATAACTTTAGTAACTTTAGTTAATTTAGGAGTACTCTTGTATAGTATCTCATTTTAGTTAGGATTCTTCACGTATGTTTATCTACTCCTATTTTCTAGGAGTTAGATTACCAGAATCTGTTCTCACTACATTGTATTTAAACTACTTTGGAGGCTCATTAATAAACATTTTTTCCACTCCACTTCTCTGCATTTATAGTTGGTACCCAGGCCAGTTTGCTGACACCGCTATTCCACGATGCAGCCTGCAACGGTGCAAAAGCACAGGTGTAAACCTCCTACCAAGACTGAAGCAGATGGACTCACATTGAGTTTTGTCACCTGCTCCGAACCTTGGATTCTTCAGGTTATTCCTACGCCTCAACGCCAATAACGTGTCAATTTACTCATTATCTTTTAACGTTCAGAGAGAAGCTGTGAATTATTCCTAGTAATATATTCATGAATTTTGAGCATGCATAAGGTGTTCAAAAGAAAGATACACAGAGTGGCATCCAGAATGAACTTCACAATACCCATAGTAGTTAGAAGCCTCAGTGAAAGTTGTCTGCGCACAAGCTCCCATTTCAAGTATATGAAATTACTCAAAGATCCAGATTGGAGAACTTCAAGAGGAAGATGGTGCCAACACTTCAATTTGAAGCACATACCTGTGAATGTATGACCAACATCAGCAGTGAATAGCAGTTTCCATCTTAAGTCTATCTAAAAAGAAACATATTAGTAAAAGAAGCTTACAGCTCATGTTTTCAGCACCTCTTGAATGTTTATCCTCCACAAAACTTTCACATTTCTGCATAGCATGAGATCTAGACCGTGTCATCCTTAAATTATGTTCAGACTCTTTTTTGGTCTTCCTAGTCCTTCTCCCTTCAACAGCATCGTCCAGCTTGCCCATCTGAGATGGTAACTCCTTCAAGCCTGAAGGATCTTTTGCACCGTTTGCAAATGAAGTAGCCTGGTGCTTGGTGTGCTGGGAACTTGATCCCACGGGCCAACCAACAGAATCCTCCCAGCCGAAGTTATTCAGCTTCTCAAAGGCAGATCTATACTTCTCTTTAACACTATATAAAAATTCCACAGTAGAGGAATTTACAGCATCACAATGGTGGAGTCTCCATAGATCTCCTATTAGCAGATCAATTGAAACTTCCAGAATAATTCTGCATTTTAGGCAAGAGATGGCATCATAGTTTTCAGCCAATGTTTGCTTAGCAGTATTTAGTTCCCGTTCTGCCAATTCCCAGAGATGTTGTTTAGTGTATAGTTTTCCTGATAAACATTAAGAAGACACTAAGTTAAAAATCCAGAAACCACGGCAAACATCCATTGTGATATACGAGGAAAGCTAAATAAATTGGGAAAAAATGTTACCTAACATGCAACAGAATGAAATTATGAAGAGGGGCAAACTCTGATTACATGAGATGTTTTTTCCCCATACTAGAAGTGCCTTCGCCTCAGTTCCATTTCCAAGCATCTCATGAACAGTTCCAACCTGTTGCATTGGTTTATGCTATCATGGTCAATTAGATTCTCCCAACACATCTAATTCAAATTAAAGAGCAAATATTTTTGTGTATATATTAAATAACGACAACAATTATAACAACAATGATAGACCTGTAATATGCTTTCCAGATAACATTGGAGGATAGTCCAAGGAGTAAGTATAGAACCATCAAAGTCAAAGGAGACACTTTCAGGAAACCAAGCCTTTGCAGCCACCGGATCATATATCTGGAAGGCTGTGAGACCATATACCTCACTCTGCTCCTCTATCTGATAGAAGAAGTTTTCTTGAAGAAGTTTACTTCGTAAACGATGGGCTTCTTTTGCATAAGCAAGAGCCTACAGGCATTGAATTAACATTAAAGAGCATCTCAAGAATTAGCAATCAGTGCCATGCTGAAATTTAGAAAATAATTTGACGTTTTGAAACCAAAACAACAAAAACACCCAACCACCCCACTTTATGGTCAAATTTTCATGTAATAGATGGCAAATAGTCTTTTGGAGCATGGATCCATGTGGTCTGCTGGGGTATGTTAACCCAAGAATAAAAGCCAAAGGTAAAACCCCAAGGGGCCACGCATACTGGATCTACTTTCCACTAGCAAAAGTTTTTAACATTTCATGAAAAAGTGAAATTGATTCAAACAAATGATGAAGAAAACTTTAAGTTGCAGCCCCTATAATCATGTAAAATGTTATAGCCATTATTTTACCTCAACCAGTCGTCCATTTAGAATCAGTCTCTCACTCAAGTCATAGTAAAGATAAGCAGAAAGAAAGGCTGCACCGCTGGATAAAGGAACCTAAGAACAAATAGCAGCTCCCGTTAATAGGTGTAACCACACTGGCAGCCAGAATAAATGCAACATGTGGCGTCTATCCTGTAAGCTTACAGTGTGAATTAGCTCTGCAGCAGTGAGCTTAACTTTATCGTCTGTAATGTCACAGTGGAGAAAACTTTGATGACTACGAGACACTTTAGAAGAAAGAGCAATGGTTAAAAAGTTCTGCTGAAACCCAATTAATTGTGGTTGAGACGCTTGCATGCACTTCATCCAATATTCGAGGGACTTGGAAAGTTCACCACAATGGTTTGACAATGTTTTGATGAACATTTCATTCACCGGTGAAGTACAGAGAGCATGACTAAGTCTTCTATATCTCCATAGTAACGACACAGACTTCTCTAATGGAATGTTCTTCCTAAATAGTTGTATCATCATCTCATATATGTCTGGATGAATTTCCAGGTAGCCCTGAAAAATGGAAGCACAAGATGATAAGAGACCATGCAAATTGACATATCTCATTACCAAAAGTTTAGCACTCTTCAGAAAATATCAGAATGAAGACACGTACACATTTTTCATAGGAAAGGCAGCAATTCAAACCAACAATATTGTTTTTCATATGAAAGGGACTGTTGAACGAGAAAAGCAATTATAAGTGATAAATAAGTACCTCTCAGAAAACTCCAAGTTCTTGCAAAAAAAAAAATTAAAATTAAAATCTACTGGAAGAAGCTTCCAGGAAGCCAAGTAATGACTATTTATTTCTCAAAAAATATTTCCATGGTATATATTAGTGAAACATTTAGCGTCAAGAAAATTGCATTGTAGCAAGGGATTCTTAACAACTTCTCTAAATGGAAAATGCTCCTTATGGGTCCTAGAAGGATGATCCCTCATATGAAACTAAGCCAAAAATATATTGTTAGGTAGTTGGTATTATATAGCGTCCCACATCAGGAAATAGCTGTGTAGTACTATGTAAACATTGTATATAAATAGGGCTATTGTAAAATACTTAGATATCCAAAATATACTTTTCTCCTGCACAAGTATCACATACTTAACATAACTGACACATGAGTCATCAAAGATTGAACCAGTCAGAGTGGCCAAAAAAAGAGAAGTTTAAAGGGCAAAACAAAAGGTTATGATCGGTTAGACCTAAGATGCATCATTAAATGCATGTGATACAAGGCCTTCTAACTTGTCAACTGAAAATTTGTGCAAATACAAAGTGACATCAAGATTAGAGATTACCTTTAGTGATAACAAGTCGACAATCTGATGCAACATATTCAACATAATATCAGACATCCTAAACTGATCAGGCGCATGGCAGTGATTGAGACTCATCCAGAGTCTAGCTGCAGCATGAATATCTTCATAAAGTCTCTGTTCAAAAAGGAGGGAAAGTGGGGGGAATAAAACAATAGATATGTATTCAGTAAACACAGTAAGGGTTTCCAAGTCAGGGAGAAAGAAAGTAACTAAACATAGAAAAAGCTAAGAAAAAGTGCACTGATTTGTTCATTGGTATGACGAAATAAAGTTGAACATGAGAATTAAATTTTCAGATTTCATTTCTCTTCTTTAAAGCAATCAAATTGTGAAGAAAAAGGATAATCCTAACTCAACCTTAAAAGGTACTAGCTCATAAGATGAGGATTGCATAAAACCATATAAGGAGACAACAGTCCCATTCCATCAACCCAATGTGGGACATTCTAATCCCTCCCCGCCATGCATATGGCTACATCTAGGTATTGACAATATAAAATATTGGCAACATTAGGTAAACCAAGAATAGGATGGATTTGTCGTCTCTGATACCATGGGAAGAAAATAAACCTTGGGCTTAATTCAACCCAAAAGCTAGCTCATGCGGAGTGAATTGCCCAAGACCATATGAGGAGACAATAGCCTATATTCCCTCGACCAATTATCCCAAATCAATTTTTTTTTTAAAATAACAGAACTCCCTCCTTTTCCTTCCAAATGAAACATAATTAGCTCAACTGTTTGCCCCCTAAGAAACCATAATTATCAATGCAGGAAACTAGCCTTTTATGCTGTCACACCTTTGAGTTTGGTTCAATCTCACTGGTACATAGTGCACGTGCACAATACGCATAGGCCGCCAGATGTGAAGCTGAATTCGTGCAGGCTAAATTTGCTACACAGTTTTTCTGCTTTAAGAAACTTTCCTGCAAAAGGTATAACCTGACATAATTATTAACATCAACTTAGACAATCAAGCTCTTGTAACTGTAACTCAATAAATGAAGAGGCAGACATAAACAATGGCTTACCACTATAGCTATTCCTTCTGATAAACACTGAATGCAATCTTTCAGGTTTTCGAATCCATTGGCTCTTAACACCTCTCCCTTATCAATAAGGACTCTACATCTCTGTAAATAGCTGTCCTTAGAGACATACACCTTTTGTAAAAGAAGACCTATTATTTTCAGGCACATTTCCTGACATAATCTTGAATTTCGTGCATTCAATTCTCTATATGCCAGAAGCTCCTGATGATAAGTATCAGTTGTTAGCATCATCCACTCTTAAGCAAACAAAGCACATCAAAATAAAATATAACTGCAGAAAAGGGTTACAAGTATTAACAAGCTCAGACAGGAAGAGTGTGTGTGTTAGACCTGCTCCAAAATGATTCCAAGAGCCTGTTTTGATTCTACAAAAGGAGACAACAAAGAATACAACATAGTGGTACCATCCTCAATATCCACATTGTTAACCTTCAATTCCATCTGAAAGCAGATCCACGTCAAAGAAATCCATTAAGAAGATGCCAGCAAGGACAACATATAATTCACGATAGCATTAAATTAAAGATAAGAGATGCAAAAAACCAAACTTTGTATTTTACCTTCACAAACTGCTTCACTATAGATATGGGACTTGGCAGTTTTTTGAACAAATGCTCTGCAGCAGACCAGCTTTTAAGGCTATCAATGAGGACTTTTTGGACCTTACGATCACTACAATGATTAAGCACCTCCAAAAGAAAAGCAGATTTCCCGCAAGCCTCATCAATGAAACCAATCAAAGCATCTTCTGACAGATCATTTTGAAATTTATCTGATTCATGCTTAAACAATTCACAAAGACGTATCACATGATTCCAAGATGCTTTGCAGCATAGTTTCAGAGCTTTAGCAGCCTGCAAAGGAAGAAACAATATAGCAAAAATGGATAGGAAAACGCGAGAACGTGAATTTTTTTATTCAGTAACAGTTGTTATCTGGGCAGTAACTTCATCCAACTCTTCCCAATCAATAGGCAACACTATCTTGCGTTGTTTCTTAGTATCAAACTTCTCACCCATTAGAACTTATTCCATGTTTTCTCTCCTTCTCCGGAGTAGATTTACAAACAAGAATAAACTATATGGTTTCCTATTTCTTTGCTTTCCGACACATGTTTTCTACTTTCATCCCTTCATAATTTCCAGAAGTGCTTTTGCAATTAAGTTAGCCCATGGACCAGACATCATTTGATTTATGCCGCTTCCTAGTGAACTTAAAGCATCAGAATCATAACACATAGGGTAAAGTTCACTCCTCTAACGAAAACATCTTTTAGAACAAAACTCATGCTTTCCCCATATGCAACTATTTTGTGGTACTTCTTAAGTACATATNCAATCAACCGAAAGTCTTTTTCCGGCAAACACAGTTCTGCCGCAGTAAAAAAGCCACTTTTTATCAGTGTTGTGCAAAAACCAACACCACCACTAAGTAGATCGGCCTCCGGCGACCAACCCTACAAAAAATCTACGTCGGAGACTCCCCCACGCGCCTCCACGCGCCACCACAGTTTATTTTCCGGCAAGCGCGTGACCCCACGCGCCGGCGCGTGCGACC